>CM069134.1:117787030-117822680 GCA_035221665.1 Okamejei kenojei
GTCTGGTCAGCTTATGCGAGCGAGTGAAGAGTAGTGTAACTGGGAGCATCGCGGGAACCACGATCACCCAGCTCAAACAAGGCAGCTAGCTAATGCTAGTTGCGATCACAACTCATGCAGTGTAAGCGTGCTATGGGTGGGAGTGGTAGCACAGCAGTAATACCGATCATAACGCTCAGTCCAGTCAAACTAATGCGAGGGAGAGGGAGCGCCGTGGGAAACAGCGATCACAAACTCAGTGCAGTTCACTAGTGCTAGTGATTGGCAAGTGTGGAGCACAGCAGTGATAGTGATCATATATCAGTCTGGAATGGGCAAGTGTTAGTGACAATGGGACCCAAACTTGGTCTAAATGGGGACATAGCGGAACACGAGAGATGACATGACGAGTGTGGATAACAGGAGCATAGTGGCATGGTTCGTGCCTGCATATCGTAAGATAGTACATCAAGTGCACTGGGGAGCGCGGCGGGAACTGCGATCACCACTCCCGTTAAGGTACGGCAAAGATAAGAGTCACCCTTGATGACCA
Source organism: Okamejei kenojei (assembly GCA_035221665.1). Taxonomy (NCBI): domain Eukaryota; kingdom Metazoa; phylum Chordata; class Chondrichthyes; order Rajiformes; family Rajidae; genus Okamejei; species Okamejei kenojei. The sequence goes on from CM069134.1 coordinate 117,787,563, forward strand.
AACAGGTCCGCAAATCTGGTCAAGAACTAAAAATGGAAGCAACGTGCAAGGATTCGAGGAAGTAAAGTAAAGAAGGGGAAAAATAACAAGCGTGATTTGAAGGCCAAAGGGCACAAAATGTTTTTATGAGTGGATTAATGATAATCCTAAAGATGCTTATTTAAACAAGTCAGAGGAGATTGTGGACAGCCCTTGGGTGAAGATCTTTGGATCGTCTCTCATACAGGCGAGGTCCCAGAGGACCAAAGAGTGTGCCAAAGTAGTTCCTTAGGGTATTAATAAATAAGTCGAGAGACGCCAGGGACCTAGCCGGGTGAGTCGCATGCCGAGTGGTTGTTGGACAAACTATAGGACAGGAATCCTCGAGATTGATTGCAATGCATTGCAGGATCTGGCTGCATTGCTGAATCACAGTTGGTTTAGTTTAGGCACAGTATGACAATAACAAGAGGCGGGGTATAGAAGCAAAGGGTCCATCTAGCAGTTTGAACAGAGGCCCTAGTGAAGACCATACCAGGAGTATTTGTGTGCAGTTTAGGTCTCTAAAATGAGAGGACATTCTTGCTATGAGGGAGTGCAAGCGTAAGAGTTCACTGTGTTAAATGTCCCGGGATGTTTGGACTGTCCATATTTGCTATAATGTAGCAGCTGGGCTTGTACACTCCTGGAATTTAAGAAGGATGAGAGTGGAATCTTATTGAAAACAATAAGATTATCAATGGTTTGGAACACGCTCGAAGGCAGAAACTATGTTCCCAATGTATGGGGGATCCAGAACATGGGCCACAGTTTTTCGGACGATAAGGGGTAACCCTTTAGAACGGAGATGAGGAAACCCATTTAGAGAAGATATATAATCTCTTAAAATAGCGAAGTCCAAGGAAATGGAGATAAGGGCCGGAAACGGGTACTGTTGTGGATGATCAGCCATGATCACCATTGAATGGCGTGCCTGGCCTCGAAGGGCCAATGGCCTCCTCCTGCACTAGTTGTCTGTTTTGCCAGTCAGCATTGCTTGTACACAGCACGTTCGAGTCTACTAACTTGAAGAAGGTGACCGAAGGTGATCGATGAGGTGGATTTTTTTAAACAAAGGAACAACATTTGATAAATTCCTTCATCGTAGGTTAATCCAGAAGATTAAGATGCACAGGAACGCACAATTAATTTTTTGCATTCTGGGAACCTGGTTGGATTTCCAGAACGATTTACTGATAGAAGACATAGAGTAGGAGTTGGAAGGGGCCAGTGATGTGGACTCCACAGGGATCTGTGCTTGAGCACTCTGCTGTTTGTGATATTCATACTGACGGAAAAAGTAAATGATTATAATCCTTTGCAGATTACACGAACTGGATGGAGTTGCAGACAGTTGAGAGGAGGGCTGACTAAGAAATAATGGGTATGGGCAGGACATTGGCTCCAAGACCGTAGCTTTGTGAAGGGTGCAAGAAGAATAGAAATGAAAGAAGTTATGGTTGGACTTGCCCTCACAGTTTGGGTAATTAGTATGAGAGTCAAGAAGTCATCATTCAGCTTCATAGTCTTTGGAGAGGCCTGCACGAGGAGTAATAGTGATGCTCATCTGGTCGCCTCCATTGCTTGGTGATCTTTTGAGATGGTGCAGATGAATGTAGCCTGGATTAGAGGGTGCCAGCAGGCCCCGGTCGCTGGTCTTTTCCCCTACCGCTGGGATCAGAAGTCTTCGCTTTTTCCGTTGGAGACAATGTCGACATCACCGAACGAGGCAGCGCCAGGCCGGACCCCTTCCGGTCCCTCCGAAAATTGTGCCCGGTTTGGAGACGACCACCAGCCATCCAGAGCATCCCTCAGCTCAGTAAAGGCACGATGGCACAGGAAAGGGGCGGACGTATCTGCACTGTGCTGGACGATAGGAGATCCGATCTGCGCACTCACATAAAAAGACATACCGTGGTTTTTTAAGATTTTTTAAAAACCTCCCAAACGTTTACACACAGAGAGATGGGGGGGTGGGGGAGGATTAGAAAGGAAATGTGCGTGAGTATATATCTTTTGACATAGAGGGTGATGGGTGTCACTCACTCCCACCCCTCACACCTCACCCTTCACACCCCACCTCCACCCACTCCCGCCCAGCCCACACACCCCCACACCAACCACCCCCACCACCACATCACCGCCCACCCCACACCACACCCCCCCCCCACTCACCCACCCACCCCCACTTCACCCCCACACCACACCCCACCCCCACTCACCCCCAACACCGCATCCCCACCCCACTCACACCCCTAGCAACACCGCATCCCCACCCCCACCTCACCCCACAACCACACCCCACCCCACTCACGTGCACCCTCCTACACCACAACCCCCACCCCACTCACCCCCACCCCACAGCACACCACACCCCACCCCACTCAACCCCCACACCGGAATCCTCCGCCACCCCCACTGCATCCCCACACCACAACCCCCACCCCACTCATCCCCACACCACACCCCCACCCCACTCACCCCCACACCGCATCCCCCACCCCACTCACTCCCACATTAGCACCCGCATCCTCCCCACTCCCATTCACCCCCACACCACACCCCCACCTCACTCACCTTACCCCCACCCAACTCACCCCCACAAACCACACCCCGTCACTCCCACACCACACCCCTCACCCGCACACCACACCCCTCACCTCCACACCACCCAGCCCTCACTCCCTAGCCCTCACTCCCACCCCTCCACCCTTTACTCCCACTCACCCTTCAAACCAACTCCCCTCCCCTCTCAGTAACGCTATACTTGAAAGTTTCCCCGACTACCCAACGTGGAGTCAGGGCGGATCCGACCTCTTCTTCGTCAAGAAGGACTCCGGAACATGTACCACCCAAACTCCAAGAGATCGTCTCTCTCTCTCTCTCAGGGATTGACCTGGGCTTCCCTGGCAAAAGGGCAGGCTCATTTCTTTATATCTGGGTCCCATGTTTCTGCGTGTTCCCTTGCCCCCGTGTGAGGGTGTTCCCCCTGAACCTCTGTGGTGCGCGTGCCCCGTGTGTGCGTGTGCCCCGTGTGTGTGTGTCCCATGTGTACGTGCCACATGTACGTGTGCTCAGCGTGTGCGTGTGACTGGGGCGGCGGGTGAAAGGAGCTGACAGATGTGCGCGTGTTCGCCTGGTTTCCCCGTGTCCGTTCGTCCCACGCGCGCCGGCCCGTGTTGACTCCTGTGACTGTGGGCAGCTGGTGCAGGAGATGGCAGGCCGAGGCGAGGAGAAGTAGCGACTGGCGGCCAAAAAGGCGGCAAAGAAGCAAGCAGCGACGCAGGAGAAAAAAACAAGAAGGAGAAGATGAAGAAGAGAAAAAGAGGGTGGAGAGGTGAGATGGAGCCGCCCCGGCACCGCATCCCACACCCGGCCCTGTGGCACACACAACCCTGATGCTGCCACTGGTGTCCACAGTAACAGGTCTCTGTGGCGGACAATAGACAACAGGTGGCAGGAGTAGCCACTCGCCACTTCGAGCCAGGCCACCGCCATTCAAGTGTGATCATGGCTGATCATCCCCAATCAGTACCCAACCGGGTTTTTTTTTTTTTTTTTTTTTTTTTTTTTTTTTTTTTTTTTTTTTATTTTTTTTCCTGCCTTCTCTCCATATCCCCTACTCCGCTATTTTAAGAGCCCTATCTCTCTCTCTGAAAAGCATCCAGAGAACCTGCCTACACCAGCCCTCTGACAGAGAATTCACAGACTCACCACTCTCTGTGAAAAAAGCGGTTTCCTCGCTCTGTTCTAAAATGGCTTACGCCTTATTCCATATCTGTGGCCCCTGGGTTCTGGACTCCCCCAACATCGGGGACAGGTTTCAAAATTTCTACTCCTTATTCTTAAAACAGTGGCCCCGCTTCTGACTCCCCCTCACCATCGGGAACGTGTTTTCCTGCCCTCTAAGCGTGTCCCAAGCCCTGAACAATCTTACATGTTTCAATGAGTATCCTCTCATCCCTTCTAACTCCAGAGTGTACAAAGCCAACTGCTGCCATTCTCCTCAGCATATGACAGTCCCGCATCCTGGGAATGAACTGTGAACCTACAGCTGCACTCCCTCAATAAGCAAGAATTCCTTCCTCAAATTAGTGACCAAACCTGCACGCAATACTCCAGGTGTGGTCTCACTAGGGCTCTGTACAACTGCAGAAGGACTTGTTTGCAGGTCACACAATGCACAGGATGCTGGGGGTACACAGAACAGCAGAGCACGAGAACAGGCCCTTCGGCCCGCAATATCCATGCTGAATGCGATGCCAAGTTAAACTGATCGCCCCTGCCCGCACGTGATCTATCTGCCTCTATTCCCTGCCTATGATGCGTCTGTCTAAAAGCCTCTTAAACACCACTATTGTATCTTCCTGCAGCACCACCCCTGACAGCAATTCCATGCAGTCGCCACCCTCTGTGAGTAGAATCAGGCCCCGCACATCTCCTTTAAACTTTGTCCCTCTCACCTGAAACTTATGCACTCTAGTCTTTGACATTTCCTCTCTGGGAAAAAGATTCTGACTGTCTACCTTCTCCCTGCCGCTCGTAGTTTTATACATTGAACTTCTATCAGGTTTCCCCTCAGCCTCTGATGCTCCAATGAAAGCAATCCAAGTCTGTGCAATCTCTCCTTATGACATCCCGGTGAACCTTCTCTGCACTCTTTGCAGCCGAAACAACATCCTTTGCCAACAGAAGTGTCGCCAAATCTGAGGAAAAGGCCACAAAATACGGTGATTTACTTCCCGCAGGCCAAAGGCAGCATCCCTTGACAACCATGGATAGGTGATGTTTTCGGGTTGAGACCCTTCTTTGTGGATTTGCTGACGACACAAAGCTGGGCGGCAGTGTGAGCTGCGAGGGGGATGCAATGAGGCTGCAGGGTGACTTGGATCCCATGGCGGAGCGTTAGATCCCACCAGCCACACCACAGCCTTGCGTCGGGACTTGTCTTTGCTAATGCCCCAAGATGACCACCACTGCCCTATGCCCCAGGTCACCTCGTCACCTCACGTCGTCACCAGCTTCCATCAGATCATGAAAGGAGGCACAGAGTTGGTGCTGTATGTCCTGGGTCAGTGCCAACACATTTGCACGGCTGTAGGGCCCTCTCTATCTGCGCCCTGTGAACTGTGCGACCTCCCCGTGTTAATGATTGGCACCAAACAAACACATTGAAGAACAAGGACCAGCCTCACACTGGCCACCTCCCTCTTCCCCCCTCTCCCCATCTGACATGAGGTACAGAATGTGAAAACGCACTACCTCAGATTCACGGACAGTTATTCTTCACAGCTGTTTATCAGTCAGCTGAAACCGTCCTAGTTACACTGGGGATAAGTCCCCAGAACTACTATCTCCCTTGCCACTATCAATCATCAAACTATACTATTTATAACTGGACTTTATCTTGCACTAAACGTTATTCATGTATCTGTACGCTGGGAACGGCTTCGATTATAATCATGTCTTTTCCGCTGACTTGTTAGCATCCGCAACGAAAGCTTTTCACTGTACCAATCGGTACAACTCAGTGATCAATAAACTCAACTAAACTGAAGGGAACTGTGTTTTCCGTGCATGCCCTGGGAAATAAAAGGCAGCACTGAGCCTGCACACGACATGTTTAAGACGCGGGTCTGTTGAACTCACAGTTCGGTGTTGCATACTGTATGTGTATATACCGTATGTATTATTTAAGTTTTTGTTTATTATAGCCAATTGTAACCAAGGTGCAGGTGAGAAAAGCTCATGTTTGCGTTTTTTTGGGGGGCTTACCTAGTCGCGGAGAGACTGTACGTGACTACAATGAAGACATCCACCAGTGACACGATATATGAATAACGGGAATAGCGTTTAGTGCTCTGAAAAGATATAACATTGTAATGCACAGGTGGGTGTCAATACGTGGCTATGTGCACACACAACGCTCTGCTACATGTGCTCAGCGTACATGGCTACACTTAATAAATGCTGTCTCTGAGTTAACCTTTGTCCTCAGCCAAAACCGGAACGGTTACTACTCCGATTCAATGCTAGACCTCATGGCGGTACAGCAAACCTACCAAAGTGAGGACCTGTGGAGATGTGGGAGTGGGCAGATGACGGTGGGGTGGGAAGGAGTGGCTGAGGGCAAGTGACGTGTGGAGAGGGTTGGTCGGAAAGGGAAGTGTCTGACAAAGAGGGTGGTTCGGGAACGGGGAATGTCTGACAAAGTCATGCCCTCTAGTGTTTGACATTTCCATCCGGGGTTAAAAGGTTCTGAATGTCCACCCTATCTCTGCCTTTCAGAATTTTAGATACTTCAATCAGGTCTCCCACCAACCTCTGACGTTCAAGAGAAAACAATCCGAGTCTGTCCAACCTCTCCCTGCACCTAACATGCCCTAATCCTGGCAGCATTCTGGTAAACCTCTTCTGCACCCTCTCCAAAGCCTGCACAACCTTCCAGCAACGGGGCGACCAGAACTGCACGCAATACTCCAAATACAGCCTAACCAAAGTCCTATAGAGCTGTAACAACTTCTTGACCGTTATACTCAATGCCCAGACTATGATGCCAAGCATATTGTATGCCTTCTTTTCCCACAACATATCACCTGTTCCCACTCTTTATGAGCGAAGAACTTTGGACTCCAAGGATGCCTCTGCACATCAAAACTGTTAAGGGTCCCTGAACATTCTCTCTCCCCCCATTCACCCCACCCCCCAAAGAGCAACAACCTCGCACTTGATCAAGTTAAACTCCGCCCTGACAATTCTATATCCCTTACTTTTTTAAAAAAACCCCTACGCACCTGGGAACGGGTGCCATTGGGATTCACGGGGTCCTGAGTGGGTTTGAGGGGTTCAGAGGGATGGGGGGGGGGGTGGAGTCGTGGGATCACTGATGGTCACTGAGTGGGTCTGAGGGGTTCAGGGGGTGCGTCAATGTGAGAAGGTCAATGGAGGGGTCAATGGGGGGGTCTGAGTGGGTCTGAGGGTTCAGGGGGGGAGTCAAGCTGAGGGGGGGTTCAATGGGGGGGGGTCTGAATGGGTCTGAGGGGTTTCAGGGGAGAGAGTCAATGAGATGGGTTCAAATGGGGGGTCCCCTGAGGGGTTCGGAGGGGGGAGTCAGTGAGGGGGGTCACGAGAGGAGGGTCACTGATACAAGGTCACAGGGGCCCACTGGTGTCTCTCCTCCCTGGGGGTGACTGGACGCACTGACCACATCCCCCCTGGTGGAAGTCACTGCAGGGTCATGACCCAGGAGGGGTGTTAACTGGTGTGGGGGGGGGGTCACTGAGGGGTGATAGTGTGCTGACCTCCGCCGCCTCTGGTAAATGAGTCACTGTGGGAGTTACCCTAGGTGTCACTGCAGGTGACTGAATGCGGTGACCTTGACCCCCAGGGGTGTGGGGGCGGGTAAGGAGGGGGGTCATAGGGGTCGCTGTGGGGTGACTGACACGCTGACCTCTTGCCCCCAGGGGGTGGGTGGGGAGAGGGGGTCATAGGGGTCGCATGTGGGGTGACTGACACGCTGACCTCTGCCCCCAGGGGTGTGGGTTGGGGAGGGAGGGGGTCATAGGGGTCGCTGTGGGGTGACTGACACGCTGACCTCTGCCCCCAGGGGTGTGGAGGCAGAAGGATGACTCGGCCAATCTGATGCAGCGTCACGAGGTGGAACTGGAGAAAGAGGAGAAGCGGCAGGAGGTGGAAAAGGAGATCCGTCTGCAGGTGGGGTCGGGGGTCGTGGATCACGGGCTGGGGTCGGGGTCGGGGGAAGGGCGGTCAAGGGTTAGGGTCGGGGGTCGGGTGAGAACCTCAGTGTCAAGGATTAGGGTTGGGGATTCCGGGGCGGAGGGTTGGGGTCATGGTCGGGGTTTGGGGGTCACAGGTTTGGGGAGTGGGGTAGTAACCCTGCGCCAGGGCCAGCCAGCGTTCCCGTGCGGACACCCAGGGGCCGGTGTGGGTCGGAGTTCACCGGCGGCTGATCCACTGACCATGACCTGTGTCCAAGGCAGGTGGACGAGCTGATGAGGGAGGAGCTGAAGAATCTACGGATGGCGATCGAGCGAGATTTTAGCGATCCCACCAAACAAAAGGCTCGGGCCAAGAAGGTACGGGAGCAGGGTTGGAGTTTAATTTAGTTCAGTTAGTTTAGTTTATTGTCACACCTCCCGAGAAAAGCTTTTGTTGCACGCTGGGCAGTTATCGGAAAGACATGATTACAAATGCGCTATTTATGGTGTATATGTTCATGATAAGGGAATAACGTTTAGTGCAAGGTAAAGCCAGCACTCACATCTACGAGAGGTGCTCCACGGCTATCCTTGACCCAAGTGTTCCCCCATCCCCCCCTGTACCCTTCAGACCCCCCCCCCATCCCGCCCCTTCCCCATCCCTGACGTCAAGGCCTAGGTCCTCTGCCCCCCCCACACCATGTGGCTGCCACCCTGGGTGCCCGGGGTCCATGGTGGGTGTGTGGAGCCCCTTTGTTTTTTGGCCCAGCTTGCTGACGTTGCGGGCCCATCGAGGCTGTCCAGAAGATTGTGTATGGGATTCACAATGACTAGTATTGTGTGGATGACGGGTTGGTTGTTTGGAGATTGTCGGCCGTATGCCACCTACCCATCCCCCGCCCCTTCCCCCTCCCTGACGTCAAGGCCTCTGCCCCCCCCCCCCCCCCCACCCTCCGACCTTGTTCCCTCCTCCATCCAGTTCGCGATAAGCATCGAGGGTGACCCCTATTAACCCCCTGACCCCTGGGATCTCCCCGTGCCCTCTGACTCCTGGGATCCCCGTGCCCTCTGACTCCTGGGATCCCCGTGCCCTCTGACCTTTGCCTCACCACCTGTCTCTCGGTTTAGAAAGTGAAAGAGAAAGCCACAAAGAAGAAGGACAAAGATCTGACAGCTAACAGGTAACGAACGGGTGCTGCCACCCATGGGTGCCCGGGGTCCATGGGTGGGGTGTGTGGGAGTGGTGGAACCAGGCCCTTCGGCCCAGCTTGCCGGTGCTGACGTTGCGGCCCCATCGAGGCTGGTCCAGAAGATTGTTTATGGGATTCACAATGACGTAGTTGTGTGGATTCGGGTTGGAGAGTTGTTGGGCAGACGCCGGGCCCATTGCCGGGTTGTTGCTGGGCCGTTGCCTGGGTGTTGCTGGACCGTTGCCGGGTTGTTGCCGGGTTGTTGCCGGGTTGATGGGCCCATTGCCGGGGTGTTGCTGGGCCGTTGCCTGGTTGTTGCCTTGGTGCTGCTGGGCCGTTGTCGGGATGTTGCCGGGGTGTTGCTGGGCCGTTGTCGGGATGTTGCCGGGGTGTTGCTGGGCCGTTGCCGGGTTGTTGCCGGGCCGTTTTGCCGGGTTGTTGCCGGGCCGTTGCCGGGTTGTTGCTGGGCCGTTGCCGGGTTGTTGCCGGGGTGTTGCTGGGCCGTTGCCGGGTTGTTGCTGGGCCGTTGCCGGGTTGTTGCCGGGGTGTTGCTGGGCCGTTGCCGGGTTGTTGCTGGGCCGTTGCCGGGTTGTTGCCGGGGTGTTGCTGGGGGCCGTCGCCAGGGTTGTTGCTGGGGTGTTGCTGGGCCGTTGCCGGGTTGTTGCCGGGGTGTTGCTGGGCCGTTTCCGGGTTGTTGCCAGGTTGTTGCCGGGGTGTTGCTGGGCCGTTGCCGGGGTGTTGCTGGGCCATTGTCGGGGTGTAGCTGGGCCGTTGCCGGGTTGTTGCCAGGTTGTTGCCGGGGTGTTGCTGGGCCGTTGCCGGGGTGTTGCTGGGCCGTTGCTGGGCCGTTGCTGGGCCGTTGTCGGGGTGTAGCTGGGCCGTTGCCGGGGTGTTGCTGGGCCATTGTCGGGGTGTAGCTGGGCCGTTGCTGGGCCGTTGCTGGGCCGTTGCCGGGGTGTTGCGGGCCGTTGCCGGGTTGTTGCCGGGGTGTTGCTGTGCTGTTGCTGGGCCGTTGCCGGGCCCATTGCCAGGGTGTTGCCAGGGTGTTACCTTGCTGCGCTGTGACCACTCTCTGTCCTCAGGACCCTCTCCTCTCTGTGCGACGAGCTGATGGAGCAAGGCCTGCTGAAGGCTGCACCTCACGTACGGCTGGCCAGCTTCCTGGGTGAGTGGGGCTCCCTCCAAACCTCAACCCCTGACCTTACCTCCGACCCTCGACTGGTACCCCCTGACGTCCCCCCCATCCGTTCCCCAACATCAATTCCAACCCGGACCTGACCCTAACCACTGATCTCTGCCCTCGACTCCGAACCCTGCCTGACCCCAACACCCCATGAACCCCAATCCCTGCACCCTCTGAACCCCAAATCCTCAACCCCAACTCCCCAACCTCTGACCTCGACTCCCACTGAGCCCTGACCCTCAATGCCAATTCCCCCCAACCCCTATCCCTGACCTCTCATCCCTACACCAACATCTGTGTCAACGCTGACCTCGCCCCGACACCCGACCTCAGACCCCAACATCCTCCTGAACCTGATTTTTGACATTTGACATTTGACCCTGACCCCCATGGCTCCACCACCAACCCCAACCTTGACCCTGGAAACCTGACCCTGACCTCAACTATGATCCCTGACCCCGATCCCTCCCGCCATCACACCCACCATGACTCCCACCCCTCTCCCCACGCGGATCTTGTGCCCTCCCTCACAGACTCCCCCTCGATTCGCCTCGTCCCTATCTCTCCTCCTGTTGCCCCTCCCCCTACTGTCTCTCCCCCCACACTAACCTCTCCCCCCCACTGACTCTCCCTACCCCTATCTATCTCCCCCTTCACTGCCCTACCACCCTGACCCTCCCACTCTATAACTTCCCCCTTAATAACCCCCTCCCCACTAACTCTCCCCCCCCCACCCCTCCTGCACCAACCTCCCCACGCCCTGTCCCTATCTCTCTCCCCCCCCCCCACACACTCTCCCCCACACTGCCCTCATCTCCCCCCTTGTCGTCTCTCCCCCACATTAATCTCCCTCCCCCCCCACCCCCCCTCCCCCCCAGGGACTTCAGCTACCTGGGTCGACGCTACGAGAGGCCGGACCTCGATCCCCAGCCCTCGCTCTATGACATCCGGCAGATTATCACCATGTACGCTGTACTACTACCCCCTGGGTGAGTGGAGGGGGGGGGGGTAATCGGGGCTAGAGGGGGGAGGTGGGGCAATGGGGGCAAGATGATGAACGGGGTGAGGGGAAAGGTGGGGAACGGGAGGGTGGGAAAGGGAAAGGTGGGGAACGGGGAGGGTGGAAAGGGAAAGGTGGGGAACGGATGGGGGGGTAGGGAAATGGTATGTTAGTTAGATGTGGAGTTAGTGTGCCCTTGTGGCTAAGGGGATCGGGGGTATGGAGAGAAGGCAGGTACAGGATACTGAGTTGGATTGATCAGCCATGATCATATGAATGGCGGTGCAGGCTCGAAGGCCGAATGGCCTACTCCTGCACCTATTTTCGATGTTTCTATGTCGAGCTGCCCCTGCGTGAAGTGGAGGGGAGGGAGTGGTGGGGGGGGGGGGGGGGGAAGGAGGAGAGATGCTGGATGCCGTGTTGCGTCTGGGCGAGTGGGAGGTCCGGGGATGGGGGGGGGGGGGGGGACAACCATGCTGCCCTGGGGTCAGTGGGGAAGGAACGGGGAGGGGAGCAGAGGGTGTCCACATGGAGGTGACGTTCCTGTTGTTTCCCACGACCTCAACCTCATCAGAGGCAGAGGGGCTGGGAAATCAAATCCACAAATCCCAGACAGTGTCTACGCAGATAGACGGGGGGGGGGGGGGGGGGGGGGGGGGGGGGGGGGGGGGGGGGGGGGGGGGGGGGGGGGGGGGGGGGGGGGTAGGGGGGGGGGGGGGGGGGGGGGGGGGGGGGGGGGGGGGGGGGGGGGGGGGGGGGGGGGGGGGGGGGGGGGGGGGGGGGGGGGGGGGGGGGGGGGGGGGGGGGGGGGGGGGGGTGGGGGGGGGGGGGGGGGGGGGGGGGGGGGGGGGGGGGGGGGGGAGGGGGGAGGGGGGGGGGGGGGGTGGGGGGGGGGGGGGGGGGGGGGGGGGGGGGGGGGGGGGGGGGGGGGGGGGGGGGGGGGGGGGGGGGGGGGGGGGGGAGGTGGCATTTGTCGGGCATGGGTCGAGGCATTGTGGAAGATGCAGGCACATGGAACTGCAGATGCCGATTTACACCACAAGACCGGGTCTGGCAGCATCGCTGGAGAACAAGGTAGACACAAAATGCTGGAGAAACTCAGCGGGTGAGGCCGCATCTATGGAGAACAAGGATGTGATGTTTCGGGACATGACTGAACCATCTCCTCTCCATGTTCTCCAGGGATGCTGCCCAACCCAAGATTCAAGATTCAAGAGAGTATATTATCATGTGTCCCAGATAGGACAATGACATTCTTGCTTTGCTTCAGCACAATAGAACATTGCAGGCATAAATAATACAGAACTCATCAGTGTGTCCATATGCCACTGAATATATATATACACACACACATAAATAAGCATATAAAGTGCAGTAGGCTAATCAAAGTTCAGATTTTGTTTGGGGAGTTTAATAGCCTGATGGCTGTGGGGAAGTAGCTATTCCTAAACCGGGTCGTTGCAGTTCTCAGGCTCCTGTACCTTCTACCTGAAGGCAGCAGGGAGATGAGTGTGTGGCCAGGGTGGTGTGGGTCCTTGATGATGCTGCCAGCCTTTTTGAGGCAGCGACTGCGATAGATCCCCTCGATGGAAGGAAGGTCAGAGCCGATGATGGACTGGGCAGTGTTTACTACTTTTTGTAGTCTTTTCGCTCCTGGGCACTCAAGTTGCCGAACCAAGCCACGATGTAAAAAAAACAAAAACAAACCAGTCAGCATGCCCTCTCTACTGAGGCACCTGTAGAAGTTCAAGAGAGTCCTTCTCGACAGACCGACTCTCCGTAATCTTCTCAGGAAGTGGAGGCACTGTTGTGCTTTCTTTATGGTTGCATCAGTGTTCTGGGAACGGGAGAAATCTTCAGTAAAAAAAAAAAAAAAGAAATATGCACGCCCACGTATTTGAAGTTCTTGACCCTTTCCACCATCGACCAGTTGATATAAATGGGATTGTGGATCCCCATCCTACCCCTTCCAAAGTCCACAATCAGTTCCTTGGTTTTGCTGGTGTTGAGAGCCAGGTTATTTTACTGGCACCATTTGGTCAATCGGTCGATCTCACTTCTATACTCCGACTCGTCCCCATCAGTGATTCGTCCCACAACAGTGGTGTTGTCGGCGAACTTGATGATGGAGTTTGCCCTATGACCGGCTACGCAGTCATGAGTATAGAGTGAGTACAGCAGGGGGCTGAGCACGCAGCCTTGAGGCTGTGTGCTCATAGTGCATCCAAGGTTTCTGATTGGGAAACACTTGGAAGGTTTTGTAGGGATGTAGTCCTCCACATAGTCCTGGAGTTGTTCCTCTGCCCCCCCCCCCCCCCCCCAGGTGGTGCGCTCTTCCATGGCAGGGAGAAGCAGCAGGAGAAGCAGAAGTATGGTCGGATTTACCGAAGTGAGGGCGAGGGATAGAGCGGTAGGCATTCTTGATGGTGGTGTAGCAGTGGTCGAGGGCGTTTGGTCCTCTGGTGCAGCAGGAGACATGTTGGTGAAAGTTAGGGAACGATTTCTTGAGGTTTGCCTTATTGACGTCCCCAGCAATGGTGGTAAAAGCCTCGGGGTAAGACGTCTGGTGTTTGTTGACCACGGCGTGCAGCTCCTCCAGTGCCAGACGGACGTCTGCCTGGGGTGGGATGTAGACCGCGGTCAGGATGATGGAGGTGAATTCCCTCGGAAGGTAGAAGGGACGGCACTTCACCGGCCAGATGTTCCAGGTGTGGAGAGCAGATTTGGACAGGACTGCCACGTCCTGAGCACCACGCAGAGTTGACCATGAGGCAGACGCCCCCTCCTCTCTCTTTCCCCGATGCCAGTGTACGGTCCATGTAGTGGATGCAGAGCCCTTCAGTGTGGACCGCTGAGTCTGGGGGAGCTGGGGGTGAGCCATGTCTCTGTGAAACAGAACACAAAGCATTCCCACAGCTCCCTTTGATAAAGCAGCCTTGCCCATACTTCCTCCACTTTATTTCCAAGGGACGGTACATTGGCCGGTAGGATGGTAGGGAGAGGGGGTCAAAGTCCCCTGCGCTTCAGTCTGACCCACTGAGTTACTCCAGCACTTTGTGTCTTGTTTTGAGTTGGATTATAAGAGAAACATTTTGCAGGACCTATACCAGTGCCCCCCCAACCCAACCCTATTCCTCCTCACCCTTGCCCCCGTTCCCTCCCTCTTGCCCCTGTTGCCCCCACAGTGAGCCAGCTGTGTGTGCCCCCCAGGGTCGCAGGCCCTCCACCAGCGGGCCCCCGCCGTGCGCTCCATGCTCCTGGCCGGGCCTCTGGGCGTGGGCAAGAAGACCCTGCTTCACAGCATCTGCACCGAGACTAGCGCCACCCTCTTCGACCTCTCGGCTGCCAACATCGCCGGCAAATACCCCGGCAAAGCCGGCCTCCAGCTTATGCTGCATATGGTCCTCAAGGTAGGGCGGGGGGGGGGGGAGGGAGGGCAGCAAGGGGATGGGGCTGGAGTGGTGTGGGGGGGAGAGGAGAGGGCATGGGGAGGAGAGATGTGGATGGGTCAGCGGGAGGGGAGTGAAGGATATGGAGTGGTGGGATGGGACTGAGGGGGGAGGTGGGAGAGGGAAGGAGAGAGAGGGGGGGGTGGCTGGGAGAGGGGACGGAGAGGGAATGTGAGTGAGTCAATGATTCAGGTCACAGACTGTTGGTCAGAGAGGAACGGGAGGGATGGGTTGGGCCGAAGGGCCTGCATCCCTGCTGTGTGGCTCAACGTGGACACGGTGAGCTGAATGCCCTCCCGGCGCTCTGGGACACATCGCCAGAGACCTCCCGCACTCCAAAGATGTACAGGTCTGCGGGTGAATTGTTTTCTGCAAATTTCCCCTTGTTTCTTAGTCCTCCAAAATATTCCAAATGGAATTTAGACTGGAGGTGGAGGTGGGGGGGCGGGGGTGTTGATGAGAAAGTGGGCTAGCATGGACTCGGTGGGCCGAAGGGCATGTTCCCACGCTGGATTTAAACCTCACTCCACCAACCCCAGGTGGCCAAGCTGCTGCAGCCGTCGGTGTTGTGGATCGACAACGCGGAGAAAACCTTCCTCCGGAAAGTCAGCAAAGAGGACCGGCCGGTGAGCGCACAGATCCCCCCCCCCCCCCCCCACCGCCCCTCTCCTCGACCGTACACCCCGCATCCTCTCACCCCTCTCCCACCCTCTCCTCGACCGTACCCCCGCATCCTCTCCTCACCCCCTTCTCACCTCCCCCCCCCACCACCTCCTGTCCTCACCTCTCTTCCCCCTTCACACCCCCACCCCCACCCCACCTCTCCTCATCCCTCTCCCCTCCCCTCTCCCCTCGCTCCCCGCCTCCTCTACTCACCCCACTCCCCCACACACCTACGCCCTCTCCTCACCCCTCTCACCCCCGGCCTCCCTAAAATACGGCCTCACCCCTCACCCCTCTCCCCCACATTACCCCCCACGCCTCCTGCCCTCACCCCTCTCTCTCATTCCCTCACCCCCTACATCCTCCCCTACTGTAACATCTTCCTCAACCCCTCCTCCTCGCCCCCCTCCCTCCACCCTATGCCCACGCCCCTCCCTCCCCGGTGGGACTGGAGGGTTAGGAGGTCACCTATCCCGTGTAGCGCGGGCAGGTGGAGCCGCGGCGGCTGCTCCGGGAGTGGGGAGAGTGGAGGGGGTGGAGAGGGGGGGGGGGGGGGGGGGGGGGAGAGTGGAGGGGGGTGGGTGGAGGCTGCTGGAGTGTGAGGGCAACCTCCCCCCCCCGTGCCCCAGCTGGAGCCGCGCCGGGAGGGTGAGTGCGGGGGCCGGGAGGGTGAGGGTGAGGGTGAGTGCGGGGTCGGTGGGTGAGGGTGAGGGTGAGTGCGGGGGCCGGGTGGGTGGTGAGGGTGAGTGCTGGGGACGGGAGGGGGGTGGAGACAGGCTGGGGGGTATAACCTGTCCCTGTGCCCCAGCTGGAGCCCGCGCCGGGCTGGGAGGGTGAGCGCGGGGGTCGGAGCGGTGAGGTGAGGGTGAGTGCTGGGGTCTCCGGGTGGGGGGTGAGGACAGGCTGGGGGTCATTACCTGTCCCTGTCCCCCAGGCTGGCGCCGGGAGGGTGATGCTGGGGACGGGAGGGGGGTGAGGAGTACAGGCTGGGGGTCATACCTTTCCGTGCCCCAGCTGGCGCCGGGAGGAGTAGTGCTGAGGGACGGGAGGGGGGTGTGAGGGACAGGCTGGGGGTTATAACCTGTCCCTGTGCCCCAGCTGGAGCCGCGGAGGCTGCGCCGGGAGTTGCCCCGGGTGCTGCGCCAGGTGGGGCCCGACGACCGGGTGCTGCTGCTGGGGACCAGCCGGCGACCGTTCGACGCCGACCCGCGGCCTCTCTTCAAGGTCTACGAGCGCATCGTGCCCGTGCCCCGAGCCGACTACGCGTCCCGTCTGCGTGAGTGGTGGGGGGGCTGGATCAGGGAGGGAGGGGTGTAGGGGGATAGGAGGCGGAGGAATGGAGCGGGGGGGGGGTCTGTATGAGATGGCTGGGGGGAGAGGGAGAGTGGATCGGGCGGGGAGCGAGGGATTCAAGGATCAGGGGAGGAGGTGAGAGTGGAGAGGATGTAGGAGGGCAATTTTTGGGGGCAAGGTGGGTAGAGGAATCCAGGCAGAGGCGGGGTATGGACAGTGGTCATGGGGGGGGGGGGGGACATCCATGCAAAGGGGGTGGAATCCAGGATGGGAAACAGGTGAGGATGCCCACTCTCCTTGAACCCCTCGCCACTTCACCCCTCCCCTCCACCTCTCCACCCCCCAAACAGTTACCATTGGATCGATTGGGTGCAACTCTGTCCGTGGCGCTCTGGGGGAGAGGGGGTAGACACTAAGCAGGGGAGAGAAGGGTGGGGGAGTGAGAGGGGGAAGGTCCTGAGGCAGACGGGGCCGATGGGTTCTGCTGGGAGAGAGCGAGGGGATGCGGCCTGGTGGGGATGTGGAAAGGGGGTTGGTTCGGTGGGGAGCAGTTTGTGGTCCGGTGGGTGAGGGGGGGGGGGCTTTGGGGCTGAAGGGCATTTGGGGGACGAGGCGACCCAGTGGAAAAGGGGAACTTTCGTGGAGTATGGGGCAATTTTGGGGGGTTTAGGGTGCGGGGGGGGGGGCCTGTTGTGTGGGAGCTCCGCTGCCCAGTGACCTGTAACTCTTTTCCCTCCCCCCTCCCTGCACTTCCATCCCCTGCCCCCCATGCCCCTCCCCACCCCCCCACCCACTCCTGCCCATCACCACCCATCACCCACCACAACCCAACCCACTCCCTGCCCATCCCACCCACCCCTGCCCACCATCCCCCACCCCTCCACCCATGCCCCCCCACCCCCACCCCTGCCCCCCCACCCCTGTCCACCACCCCACCCCTGCCTCCCCCCCACCCCTGCCCCCACCCACCCCTGCCCCCCCACACCCTGTCCCACCACCCCACCCCTCTCCCCCCCACCCCTCCCCCCCCCCTCCCCTGCCCCCCCCACCCCCCCCCCCACCCCCCCCCTGCCCCCCCCACCCCTGTCCACCACCCCACATCCCCCCACTCCCTGCCCCCCCCCACCCCTGCCCCCCCCCCCCCACCCCTGTCATGCCCACCCCCACCATCCCCCACCCCTGCCCCCCCACCCCTGTCCACCACCCACCCCTGCCCAACCCCCACCCCTGCCCACCCATCCCCCACCACCCCTCCCGCCCCCCCACCCTAGTGCCCCCCACCCCTGTCATCCACCACCCCACCCCTGCCCACCATCCCCCACCCCTGCCCCCACCCCCCCCCTGCCCCCCCACCCTGCCACCCCACCCCCACCCCTGCCCCCCCCACCCCTGCCCCCCTCCACCACCCCCAAACCCCCCCCCCTGTGCCACCATCCCCCACCCCCCCTGCCCCCCCCCCACCATCCCTGCCCCCCCACCCCCTGAACCCAACCCCCCCCCACCCCCACCCCTGCCCCCCCCCCACCCCTGTCCACCAGCCCCCACCCCTGCCTCCCCCCCCCCCACCCCCTGCCCCCCCACCCCCCACCCCTGGCCCCCACCGCACCCCTGCCTCCCCCCCACCCCCCCCTGGGCCCCCCCACCCCATTACACCCTGCCCCCACCCCCTGCCACCATCCCCCTGCCCTGCCCCCCTTCCCTGCCCCCCCCCCCACCCCCACCCCTGCCCCCCACCCCTGCCCACCACCCCACCCCTGCCTCCCCCCCACCCCCTGCCCCCCCCCCCACCCCTGCCCCCACCCCTGCCCACCATCCCCCAACCCCTGCCCCCCCACCCCTGCCCCCCCCCACCCCAACCCCTGCCCCCCCACCCCCTGCCTCCCCCCCACCCCCTCCACCCCCCCACCCCTGCCCACCACCCCCCCCACCCCTGCCCCCCCCCACCCCGCAGTGATTTGGCGCAAGCTGATCGAGCAGCATGGCGGGCTGGTGAGCGACGCGCTGGACCTCAGCTCTCTGGCCAAGATCTCGGACGGATACACCCCCGGACACCTGGCACAGGCGGTGCGGGCTGTGCTGACCGAGCAGCGGCTGTTGCAGCAGGCTGAGCGGCCGCTCGCTGCGCACAACTTCATCCACGCCCTCAGCACCATCGAGCCCATCTATGAGCAGGAGGATGCCGCCTTCAAGGTGAGGGTGGGTGGGGGTGGACATGCTCTCCCCCCTCTCCATCCCCATCATCTCTCTCCCACTATCTTTCCACTCTCTCCTCCCTCTGCTCTCATACCCACATTACCTATACCCCCCCCCCCACTCACTCACCCCTCACACACACAGTTGTTCCCCTCCAACTTGCTCTCACACTCTCCCCCACGCACCCTGCCCCACGCACCCTCCCCCCACACGCACACCCTCCCCCACTCACGTTCCCCCCACCCCCACAACCCCCCCCCCCACGCACCCACGCACCCTCCCCCACTCACTTCTCTCCCCCACCCACCCTCCCCCACTCACCCCTCCCCACCTCTTCCCCCCCACACACCCTCCCCCCACTCACACACACCCCCCCCCCCCACTCACTCCCCCCACAAACACCCCCCCCCACGCACCCTCCCCCACTCACTCCCCCACCCCACCCTCTCCCCCCACTCACCCTCCCCCACTCATTCCCCCCCACACAAACCCTCCCCCACTCACACTCCCCACTTTCACTCACTCACCCCCCCCACGCACCCTCCCCCACTCCACTTAACTCCCTCCCCCACTCACCCTCCCCACTCACTCCCACTCACCCCCCACTCCCCCCACCCCCACCACTCACTCCCCCCACGCACCCTCCCCCACTCACACTCCCCCACTCACTCCCCCCATGCACACTCCCCCACTCACCCTCCCCCACTCACTCCCCCCCCATGCACCCTCCCCCACTCACACTCCCCCACTCAACACTCCCCCCACGCACACTCCTCCCCCACTCACCTCCCCCACTCACTCCCCCATGCACCCTCCCCCACTCACACTCCCCCTCCACTCACCTCCCCCACTCTCACGCCCCCCCCACTCAACCCTTCCCACTTCACCTCCCCCCCACGCACCCTCCCCCAACTCACTCCCTCAGCGCGGCCATGCACCCTCCCCCACTCCACACACCCCCACTCACTCCCCCCACACACTAAAACCTCCCCCCACACACTCCCCCCCCGCACACTACTAACCCCCCCACTCACACTCCCCCCCCAAGCACACTCTCCCCCACACACTCCCCCCCACTCACTCGCGGCACTCCCCCCCCCCCCCCCCACGCACCCGCAGCAATCCCCTCCACACACACTCCCTTTACTCCCCCTCGCCCTCCACCCAATCCCGCCACCCCCACCTCTCTCCCCCGCCCCCCCCTCCTCCCCCCAGCCCTCCCCCCCGCGCAACGTGCCCCTCCCCTCTCACCTCTCGTCCCCCCTCTCCCCCTCTCCCTCCCCCTCCTCCCTCTCTTCTCCTCCTCCCCTCCCCCTCCACTTCCCTCCCTCTCCCCCTCCCCCCTCCTCGTCCCACCACTCGACCCCATTCTCTACCGCGTCCCACTCTCTCTCCCTCTCCACCGTCCCCATCTCTTCTCCCCCACTTCTCTCTCTCTCCGAATCTCTCATCCCCCCTCCCTCTCCACCTCCCTCCGCACCCACCTCTCGACCCCCCACTTTCTCTCTCTCTCAACTCCCATCCCCTCCCTCTCCTCCCCTCCCTCTCTCCCCTCCCTCTCTCCCGTCCCCCCCATCTCTCTCCCATCCCCCTCCCCCGTCACTGACCTCCCTCCTTGCCCTCAGACATGGATCGCCAAGACCCCGTTGATGCGGAAAGCACTGAAGGCTCGGCGGGAGAGGAGGCGGGCGGAGAAAAGCGGTACCCCAGGAGCTGCGGAGGAAGGAGAGGAAGCGGAGGAGGTGACGCGGGGATGAGGGGGGCCACTAATAAACACTGTCACCGAGCCATGGGTCTCACCTCCAGTTCCTCCAGCACTGCTTTACTCAGCATTATGTCAGTGCACCCACACTGCCCCCCCCCCCCCCCCCCCCCCCCCCCCCCCTAATTTTCCCCATATTAGGGGTTACTAAACCATATAAACCATATAGTTAACCAAATCTTATAGTTTACTAAACCATGAGGAAATGGATAGGGTGAATGCACACTTACCTAGAGGAAGGAAATCAGAAAGCAGAGGACTCCAGTTTAAG
The DNA here is from genome assembly GCA_035221665.1 of Okamejei kenojei. Classification (NCBI taxonomy): domain Eukaryota; kingdom Metazoa; phylum Chordata; class Chondrichthyes; order Rajiformes; family Rajidae; genus Okamejei; species Okamejei kenojei. The sequence continues at coordinate 117,808,303 of CM069134.1, forward strand.
TGAGAGGGGAATGATTTAAAAAGGGATCAGAGGGGCAACTCTTCCCCACAGAAGGTGGTGGGTAGATGGAGTAATCTGCCAGAATGCTGCAAGAAGGAACTGTAGATGCTGGTTTACACTGAAGATAGACACAACCTGCTGGAGTAACTCGGTGAGACAGGCAGCATCTCTGGAGAGAAGGAATAGATGGCGTTTTGGGTAGAGACCCTTTTCTCTCTAGATGATGCCTGACCCGCTGAGCATTTTGTGTCTATCTTCGAGAAAGTTGAAGGCAGCATCTCTGGGAGCGAAGGAATTGCTGACCTGGTCGAGACCCTTCTTCAAAGCTGAGGCAGGTCTTACAACATTTCAAAGACATTTGAACAAGTTGATAAGATAGGAAAGGTTTAGCGATATGGGCCAACTGTAGGCTTGGTCGGACGAGTGTAGACAGAACATCTTGGTCAGCATGGACATGTTGGGCCGAGGAGCCTGTTTTCATGCTCTGTGACCCAACAACTAGAGGAGAGACTTTCCTTTATCTAATACCCTTTAATTCAGGCATCATTCTGGTAAACCTCTGCTGGTCCCTCTGCAAAGCCTTCCAGTAATGAGGTGACCAGATGAGGGTCAGGCTTCTTATTGTCACCTGTACCGATGGCCAATGAGAAGGTTTGTTTTGCATGCTAGGGTTAGCAGGGAGAGAGAGAGAGAGAGATGAGCCATGATTGAATGGTGGAATAGACTTGATGGGCTGAATGGCCTAATTCTACTCCTATTCCTTATGACTTTGTGATCAGATAATACCATACATACTACGCCAACAAATCAAACTGGAATACAACACGAAGAGCAAAGGGGACGCTGCGGAGTGCAGAGTGGAATTCTCAGCATTGTAGAGCATCAGTCCCCGAGACAAAGGCCAGTGCCCGCAGTGGGGTCGTGGGCAGTCGCGGCTGCATGCGTGCCAATGCCCAGACTAATGCAGTCGCCATGCGCTTTGCTTGCCACTCTGTCAACTTGTGTTGTCGTTTCCAGCAATCTGTGAACTTGGTGCAAAGGTCACCCCTAGGCTCCCACCATTCACTGTGACCTTCCCCCTCGTATTTGACCTTCAAAAGTGCAACACCTCACGTTTCGAGGCAAGCAGGCGTACAGTACAGAGACAGGCCCTTCGGCCCAGAGCATTGGTGCCAACCTACATGGCCATGTAAGTTAGTCCCATGTGCTGCTTCTGACCCATATCCCCCTTAAACCTTTCCTATCCATATCATAATTTGCCCTTCAAAAGTGCTAGGAGTCACAGAGTAACCCAGCACGAAAAACAGGCCCTTCGGCCCAACCCGTCCATGCCGACCGAGAAGCTAGTGTCATCGGCCCATATCCCCCTGAACCTTTACATGTTATCATTTGTCCAGAATTAGCTGCAGCTGTTCTTTCTCCGCCGGGAACACAAAGCCCTTTCTGGTTTTTGTGTTGCTATTTCAATCGCGCATCAGCCGCGCAACACATCGCGCGGGTGGGGAGGGGGAGGGGAGGGGAGCTGGCGGCCGGCCGGGATAGAGGGGGCCGAACCCCCCCCCCTCCTACGCTTCCCGCTTCCCTCGCATCCCGCCTGTGGGAGTGGGAGAGGGGTGGAGATGCAGTGAAAGCCACACTGAAGCCTTTTGATTTGATTGCCCCCCTTGGTTTGCCCCTAGCCTGTCCCTCCCTGTCCTGCACTGTTCCCGAGAGCGGTGCTGACGGGGTTAAGTCCCCTCTTTGTGAACGAGAGCGCCTGGGCCAGGAATAGCGACTGACTCAAGGCTGTAGACGGCCGGGCAACGGCCCAGACACAGCCCCACGCGGCGGCGCAGCGGTAGAGTGCTACATACCAGTGCTACATACCCGGGTTCGATCCTGACCGCAGGTGCCGTCCGTACGGAGTTTGTACCTTCTCCCCGTGACCGCGTGGGTTTTCTCCGGGTGCTCCGGTTTCATTCCACACTCCAAAGACGTGTAGGTTAATTGGCTTTAGTAAATTCTCAGTTGTCCCCAGTGTGAGGATCGTCTTACTATGTACGAGAGGCGCAGGTCCGGGGCGCGGACTCTGTGGGCCGAAGGGCTGTTTTCCGTTCTGTACCCCCGACGATTTACTCGCCCCAGCTCCAGCCCTGCCCCCGGCCCGCGATGGCCCGGAGGCTGCAGAGCGTGTGGCCGGCGCCGGGCAGCGGGCTCCGGGCCGGACTGCGGCCGCGGCTGTGCAGGGACCTGCTGGTCCACAACGCGTTGTACACCGGCGACCTGGAGCGGCTGCGGCGCCTCCTCCCCTGGGGACTGGATGTGGACCTGGTCATCGAAGTGACCGGTCCGGAGCACGGTGAGTGCCCGGAGAGAGGGGAGACTGAGGGAGCGCCGCACTGTGGGAGGGGCGGGACTGAGGGAGCGCAGCACTGTGGGAGGGGCGGGACTGAGGGAGCGCCGCACTGTGGGAGGGGCGGGACTGAGGGAGCGCCGCACTGTGGGAGGGGCGGGACTGAGGGAGCGCCGCACTGGGGTGGAGGAGACGGGGTGGGAGGGAGTCCACACTGTGGAGGGGGCTGACAGAGGGAGCGCCGCACTGTGGGAGGGGCGGACATGAGGGAAAGCGCACGCACTGGGAGGTGGGATGGGGTGAGGGAGCGCCGCACTGTGGGAGGGGCGGGACTGAGGGAGCGCCGCACTGTGGGAGGGGCGGGACTGAGGGAGCGCCGCACTGTGGGAGGGGCGGGACTGAGCGGCAATCGTGGGAGGGGCGGGGACTGAGGAGCGCCGCACTGTGGGAGTGGGCGGGACTGAGGGGCGACACAACTGTGGAGGCGCGGGACTGAGGGAGCGGCGGAGGGGCGTGCCTGAGGGAGCGCGCACGCACTGAAGGCGCCGTGGGAGGGGCGGGACTGAGGGAGCGCCGCACTGTGGGAGGGGCGGGACTGAGGGAGCGCCGCACTGTGGGAGGGGCGGGACTGAGGGAGCGCCGCACTGTGGGAGGGGCGGGACTGAGGGAGCGCCGCAGCGCCGCACATGTGGGAGGGGCGGGACTGAGGGAGCGCCGCACTGGAGGGGCGGTGAGGACGCCAGGATGTGGGGGCGGGCGGTGAGGGAGCGCCCACTGAGGGAGGGCGGTACTGAGGGAGCGCTGTTTCGCACTGTGGTTTTGCAGGTTGTTTTGGGTTCACCCGGGACTGCTAAGGTTTTGTCAAGTTGCCGCACTGTAGGTCTTTGGATTGGCCCTCGGGCGGGAGTGGGTAAAACGGTGGGATAACAGGACCAGTGGACTCGGTGGGCCGAAGGGCCTGTTTGCATGCTGTGTCTAAAACTAAAAATTGCACACGACACTGAAAGGTGCCGTTTCTCCCACCGAGTGAATGTGGCAGCGAGAAGCAGCTCGCGTCTCGTTACCCGATCCCTCGGTAACCGGAGCCGCCCCGTAACCCGAGCCCCGGGCTCTGCGGCCAGGACATCACACGGTGCCCGTGTAGCGGTCAGCTGCTGTCGGGCCGGGCCGGGCCGGGGAGAGGACAGGCGAGCCGGGGGGCCGGGAGAGGATGAGTGCGGGCCGGGAGGGTGGGACAGGGCCAGGCCGGCCGGAAAGAGACAGGAGAGGCCGGGAGTGCGCCGGAGAGGACAGGGGGCCGGGCCGGGGAGAGTAGGGACATGGGGGCCGGGGAGGGAGAGTGCGGGCCGGGGCCGGCCGCCGGCCGGGGAGAGTGCGGGCCGGGAGAGGACGGGCCGGGCCGGGGAAGTGCGGGGCGGGAGAGGACAGGGGGCCGGGCCGGGGAGAGTGCGGGCCGGGGAGAGGACAGGGGGCCGGGCCGGGGAGAGTGCGGGCCGGGCCGGGGAGAGGACAGGGGGCCGGGCCGGGCCGAGGAGAGTGGGGCGAGAGAGGAGAGGGAGCCGGGCCGGGGTGAGTGCGGGCCGGGCGCGGGAGAGGACAGGGGGCCGGGGAGAGGACAGGGGGCCGGGCAGGGCCGGGCCGAGGAGAGTGCGGGCCGGGCTCACTGATGTCGGGGGTGATCGTGACGGCGCGGGCCGAGGGCGCCGAGTGGGAGCTGTGGCAGGCGCTGATGTCGGGCGACGCCGACACGGTCCTGTTGCTGGTGTCCGACCCGCGGCTCCCAGCGCTGCACGCCAACGTGGTGTTCGACACCAGCGACGTGGAGCAGTGGAAGGAGTATCGCTTCAACCTGCGGGCGCTGCGTAAGGGCAGTGGGAACGGAGGACATGGGGCGTACTGGAGGACATGGGGCGTACTGGAGGACATGGGCGTAACAGTGGGGTGATGGAGCAGTATCGCTATAATCTGCGCCCGCTGCACAAGGGCACTGGGACTGGGGGGGGGGGGGATAATGAGGGCATGGTGGCGTACTGGACAGGACATGTGCGTACCGGAGGACATGGGTGCGTACGGAGGACATGGGTGCGTACTGTAGGTAGGACAATGGGTGCGTACTGGACATGGCCGTGGGGGCTGCAGGCAATGTGAGGACATGGGGTGCAGTTACTGGGGAATGGGTGCTGCAACATTGGAACACGGAGGGGGCATACCGGGGCGTAATTTTGAGGCATAACGGTGTGGCTAATTTCTTAAGATCGGCAAAAAATGCAGGCACCGTGAAGAAAAGTGAACTTGCAATGCAGGCAACTGTTGCAAATATCCTAATTGAAGTATGCACTGTGCCACCTTAAATAGCATGATTGTGCAGGAACCTCCTGCGAGAAGGAAGATGTCAGGTACTGCATGGAGCGGGGGTATTTAAGAGGGGAAGACCTATTCTGCCAATCCTTTTTAAGCCTTCACCAGTGCAGAGTAGTTCTGCACATTGCCCTCACCACTCAGTTATTCGTGTTTGTGACCGTTACGGTGTTGGTCAGACCGATGTAGAGCATTGTGTTCAGTTTTGGTCATCCTATGAAAGGAAAGATGGTGTAGAGTAGGAAGGGGGCAGAGAAGATTTACAAGTACCTTGCCAGGTCTTGAGGTCGTGGCTTAAGGTAAGAGAGGAGGTGTTTAAGAGAGAAATCGGGAGCAAACTTTTCAATCAATAGACAGTAGGTGCAGGAGGAGGCCATTCGGCCCTTCGAGCCAGCACCGCCATTCAATGTGATCATGGCTGATCATCCCCAATCAGTGCCCTCGTTCCTGCCTTCTCCCCATATCCCCTGACTCCACTATCTTTAAGAGCCCTATCTAGCTCTCTCTTGAAAGTAGATACTGGAGAACCTGCCTCCACCGCCCTCTGAGGCAGAGAATTCCACAGACTCGCCCCTCTCTGTGAGAAAAAGTGTTTCCTCATCTCCGTTCTAAAAGGCTTACCCCTTATTTTTAAACTGTGGCCCCTGGTTGTGGACTCCCCAGAGGGTGTCTGGAACGAGCTGCCAGAGGAAGTGGATAAAATTACAACATTTGGACAAAGATATGGATAGGAAGGTGTAAATAAGCAAGCTGCACTTTCTGTAGTTTAAGATTATCTTTAATCAGTGCCCATATTATAACGGTACAGCAGGTCATTAGTTTAGGGGGGGCAATGGGCCAATGGGACGATCCCAGAAGCTGTACCGCTGTGTGACTGCTGTTCCTGCCACAGGGATCTGGTCGCTGTGTTACCGCCAGGAGTTCACCAGTCCACTGCACATCTGCAGCAGCCGGGGCTTCCAGCTGTGTGTGCAGTACCTGCTGTCGTGCGGGGCGCTGCCTGACCTCTGCCCGGGGGGCAAGACCGCGCTGCACGAGGCCTGCGAGAACGCCCAGGGGGAGTGTGTGCGTCTGCTGCTGGACAGTGGGGCCGACCCCAACGCCAGGTCTGAGGATGGGTACTGCCCACTGCACCTCTGCACCGCTCCCGAATCATTGCAGTGAGTATGCCCCCGAAATCACCCACAGTGAGTACCGGCCGCTAATGCCCCCCTGCCCTCTGCACACATCCCCTGCCCTCAGTGCACGCTCCATGTCAATCTCAGTGGTACCGACTGGCCAATCCTCCTCCCCTCCTCCCCCCCCACCCTAGACCCTCCCTCTGGACCCACCCGAAATCCGTCAGTGAGCACCGGTCATTCCTCCCCCCCCCCCTCCCCATCCTGACCCTCCCCTCTGGACTGTGTACCTGACCCGACCTCGTCAGTTGGCACCGGTCAATTCTGGTACCCCCTGACCCCCCCCCCCTTCCCCCATCCTGACCCTCCCCCTCTGGACACCCACCCTGAGCACCTTGCGGGCACCATCCCTCCCTACCCCCCTTGATCCCCCCCCCTCCCCACCCGAGACCCTCCCCTCTGGACCGCACCTGAGTCCTTGCAGCACCAGTACCCCCTGACCACAACCCCCCCCCCCCCCCCCCCACCCGGGGCAGTCCCGGTGGCTCAGCGGTAGAGTTGCTGCCTTACAGTGAATGCAGCGCCGGAGACCCGGGTTCGATCCCGACCACGGGTGCTGTCTGTACGGAGTTTGTACGTTCTCCCCGTGACCTGCATGGGTTTTCTTCCGAGATCTTCGGTTTCCTCCCACACTCCAAAGACGTGCAGGTTTCCAGGTTAATGGCCTTGATAATAATGTGAAATTGTCCAAGTTGGCGATATGCCCAGCATTGCCCTACTGACGACAAGGTTCACAACCCTAATCTAGCCTCACCGCCCTACCTGTTGCATCTCTGCACCACACCTGAGTCTCTGCAGTGAGTACCGGTCAATGCCCCTGACCCACCCCCCCCCACCCCCCCCCCCCCCCCCCCCCACTGCCACCTGACCCCACCCCACCCCTCACCTCCGCACCTTGAACGAGTCTCCTGCGGTAAGCTCACCAGGAACCGGTCAAATCCAAACCCCCACCCAGACCTATCTCACCCCATCTCCCCTCCATCCAACACGCCCTACCCCCATCGTCCCTCCACCCGTCGCCTCTACTCCCATCTCCCCTGCACCTCAATGCGTTTTGGGGTAGGCATGGGTATTCACCACCCCCACAGCCCCCCTCACCAACATCTACAAACCCCGCCCCCCCACATCTCACTCCTCACCCCTCCCCCCTCCCCCTAACCCTGACCTGACCATTGGTGTGTGGATTTTATTATTGTGACATACCATGAATAACTTTGAGTGTGTGTGTGTGTGTGTGTCCCTGTGTGTGTGTGTGTGGTGTGTGGTGGGTGTGTGAGTGTGTGTGTTTGTGCTATCCAGTCACATCATCCCATACACGAGTACAACCAACTGTGTGCAAAAAATACCAGACCGCAGAATATAGATGTTTCAGTGTTGCAGTTTGCAGAGAAAATTCAGAACAGCTGCTGTGAGGTAGGTTGGAAGATCTGGACTACACCCTCGCTAATGGGAAGACGGTGTAAACAGCGGAGAACGAAGCCGTTGCTGAATCTGGGTTGTGCGTGTTATCGGGCTTTGTATGTTGTATTTGGAGATGCTACGGCTGTGGGTGGGGAAAAAGGGAGAATGGGAAAAAACTGTGTGGAGGGAGGGATGAGGGAGGGAGTGGGAAGGATAAAAGAAAAAAGAAGAAGAGTGGGGGGGCAAGAGGATGTGGGGAGGGACCTGTTGTAATGGTAAGCACACTGCAGTGGGTACAGTGGCTCAGTCTGAAGAAGGGTCTCCGCCCCAAATGTCACCTTGTTCCTTTTCTCCAGAGATGCTGCCTGACCCGCTGAGTTACTCCAGCACTCTGTGTCTATCTGCAGTGTATCGAGACTGGCTGGGAGGCTGGAGTTAACGCACCCTCACTAGTCTCTCGAAGCACTTCGGGATGGTGGATGTCAGAGCCACTGGATAGTAGTCACTGAGGCACGCTGCTTTGCTTTCCTTTGGCACTGGGTTGATAAGAGTCCAGAAGCAGGTGTGGACCACAGGCTGGACTACTTAGGCGTTTAAAGATGGACTACTTCAGTGAATTCCTCTGCCATCTGACCTACATGGCTCCTGTGGATGCGGCCAGTAGCTCATAGAAACATAGAAATATAGAAAATAGGTGCAGGAGCAGGCCATTCGGCCCTTCGATATAATCATGGCTGATCATCCAACTCAGTATCCTTACCTGCCTTCTCTCCATACCCCCTGATCCCTTTAGCCACAAGGGCCACATCTAACTCCCTCTTAAATATAGCCAATGAACTGGCCTCAACTACCTTCTGTGGCAGAGAGTTCCACAGATTCACCACTGTCTGTGTGAAAAATGTTTTTCTCATCTCGGTCCTAAAAGATTTCCCCCTTATCCTTAAGCTGACCCCTTGTCCTGGACGTCCCCAACATCGGGAACAATCTTCCTGCATCTAGCCTGTCCAACCCTTTAAGAGTTGTGTAGCGAGTACAAGCCTAGTCTATCCAGTCTTTCTTCATATGGAAGTCCTGACATCCCAGGAATCAGTCTGGTGAACCTTCTCTGTACTCCCTCTATGGCAAGAATGTCTTTCCTCAGATTTGGAGACCAAAACTGTACGCAATACTCCAGGTGTGGTCTCACCAAGACCCTGTACAACTGCAGTAGAATCTCCCTGCTCCTATACTCCAATCCTTTTTCTATGAATGCTAACCGGTTCCGGTCGAACCAGTTACTTTCCACAGACGCGTTGCGAGGAAGGTTGATCTTGTGTCTATTTGAGTGACTGTTGGTGCAGGCACTGCCAGGTCTGCGGGGCGAGTGGCATTCCAATACTCACCTTTTGCTCAAAGCGGCTGTACAATGCACTGAAGCCATCGGGAAGGGATCATTGTTGCCGGCGATACTGCCTGCTTTGTTGCCACAGTGTGTGTGTGTGTGTGTGCGTGCGCGCTCCACAGAGTGACGCGGCACGGCAACAGCCCCTTCATCTCTACGTCTGTACTGAACATCCAGCTTCTTCCCAACAGGTTCGTGAACACTACACCGCACAAACAAATTGTGAACTACAAAGTCCCCATCTCGCTGCACTAGGGACTTCCAGCATCTCTTTTGCTTTGCACTAATATTTATTCATTTATTGAACTTGTATTGTTTGCTTATTTGTGTTGTCTCTGAAACACATTCCTCCAGATTCAGGGACAGTTTCTTCCCAGCTGTTATCAGGCCGCTGAACCGTCCTCTCACCGGCCGTCCTGACCTCCCATCCAGCTCATTGGCGATGCCTCTTCTTCTATCGTGTGGCGTGCACGGCCTAAAGTTGTTGGACAGCTTGTTCTATTTGATCTTCCGTTTGCGTACGTCGAGTTGATTGCGTTAATCTTCTACCCGTTATCATTTACCGGTGCACTGTAGACAGCTTGGTTGTATTCGTGTGGTGTTCTCCTTAATTGCTAACAAAATGCGGCAGGTAGAGCTGCTGCCCCACGGCGCCAGATACCCGAGTTCGATGCTCTCTGTGTGGAGTTCGCACGTTCCTGCCCCTAGGACTGAGTGGGGATTCACCCGGTTTAATCCCACGTCCCAAAGAGGCATATGTCTGTAGGTTAATTGCCTCCTGTAAGTTGTCCCCAGTGTGTAGGGAGTGGATGAGAAAGTGGGATAGCATAGAATAGGTGATCGATTCTATGGTTGGAGTGTGGGTGGAAACCGGAGCACCCGGTCAACGTGGACTCAGTGGGCCGAAGGGCCTGTTTCCATGCTGTATCTGAACTACACTATAACAGCTTTTCACTTTACCTCAGTACACGTGACAATAATAAACTGAACTAAACCGTAGTTCTAGATGTTATATCATTCAGGAGATTACTCCCTCTAGCCTCTAAGTTGACCACATGGTTAAGGAGAATGTTGTGATACGCATGCGAGCTTTCCGACAGGGACCTTCAGAGCTTCTTCACAGATAGATCTTCATAACATGGCCTTTTGATGAATAGATTCGTTATTGTTGGTTAAAAACAACAAGGTACATCCAACCTTCTTCCGACTCGCACACTTTAATCTTCATCGAACATCGCTTTAAAGGTTAGAAAGCTCCTCGAGTCTCCGTTACACTCCGCATGATCAAAGGGTAAACCTTCCTTATGTTGGTCCAAAACTAAACTAAAACCTAAGCTTCTACACAAGAAACGTAGCTCCAAACACGCCCTAGAATACGTAATAAATCCCACCCACAATATAACGGGCAGTCTCAAATTTAAATACACATGCCATCATTAATGGCACTCAAAACACGCCAAATGGCCACTGCAATAGTGTTCCCAGACATGAGCTGCTGCTAGTCAGTATGTCCTTGTTCTATTTTGGTATATGTGTATTTTAATTAGGTACATGTGACAATGACACACTCTGGAACAGTCCCAGACACCATGTACCTTTAGAATTTAGAGATACAGCATGGAAACAGGCCCTTCGGCCCACCGAGTCCGTGCCGACCAGCGATCACCTCCTATCCTACACACTGGGGACAATTTACATTTTAGAGAAGCCAATTAATCTACAAACCCGCACCTCGTTGGAGTGCGGGTGGAAACCAGAGCACCCGGAGCACACCCACGCGGTCCCAGGGAGAACGTACAAGCTCCGTACAGACAGCGCCGGTAGCCAGGATTGAACCCGGGTCCCTGGCGCTGTAAGGCGGCGACTCTGCCTCATGTACCGGTGTGTGGTTGCCAGGTGTGCCCAGTATTTGCTGGCGTCCGGCGCCGCCGTGGACAGTCGGACGGAGGAACGTGAGGACAGCTCTCTGCACTTCGCCGCCCGCTTCGGGCTGGAGCTCCACGTGGAGCTGTACCTGGGCGCTGGCGCCGGCGTTAACGGGGTGAACGGGAGCGGTCAGACCCCGCTGCACTGTGTGTGTGCCCAGCCGCACGGCCGCGCCGACGCCGAGCGCTACCACCGGGTGTGCCGGCAGCTGCTGGACAGCGGGGCCGTGGTGCGGAGCCTCGACAGCGAGCAGCAGTCTCCGTTACACCTCGCCTGCTCCACCGCCAACCACCGCAACGTGGAGATGCTGCTCGGCCGCGGCGCCGACACCAACCGCATGGACTACGGCGGCAACGCGCCGCTGCACAACGCGCTCCAGGCCGTGTCCTACCGGCTGCACATGGAGCCAGAGCGCACCGTCCGCGCACTCCTCAACCACGGCTCCATCCGCATCTGGCCCGGCGCCATGCCCAGGGTGAGGAGGTGTGGGGTGGGGACACGGGCAGGGTGTCCGGCCCGGCGCCATGCCCAGGGTGAGGAGGGGTGGGGTGGGGACACGGGCAGGGTGTCCGGCCCGGCGCCATGCCCAGGGTGAGGAGGTGTGGGGGCGTGGGGACACGGGCAGGGTGTCTGGCCCGGCGCCATGCCCAGGGTGAGGAGGGGTGGGGGCGTGGGGACAACGGGCAGGTGCTGGCCCCTCGGCCCAGGGTGAGGAGGGGTGGGGTTTGTGGGTGTGGGGACACGGGCAGGGTGTCTGGCCCGGCGCCATGCCCAGGGTGAGGAAGTGGGGAGGGACATGGCGCCATGCCAGGACGAGGCGGATGGAGTGGGGAGAGAGTGTTGGGACGGGTGCACTGGGAAATGGAGGGGGCTTAAGAGGGAGGGTGGAGTGGGGGCGTGGATGTGAAGGGGGAGGGGGGGTCGCTGTGGGATGGGGAGCGCGGGGAGTGTCGAATGGAGGGGCTTGACTGTGGGAAGGGGGTTCAAAGGAGATGAGGCAGATAAATTGTCGGACGGGTGCCCAGCCAGGAGCTGGAGGGGCGCGCGGGGGGGGGTGGGGGGGGGGCGGACCAGGAGATGGGGGAAGGATTGGATCCACGGCTGGGCTAGTGCTGCCTTCGGGCGAGGTGGTGGGAGGGGGATGAGAGATTTAATAGGAATCTGTGAAGTAACTTTTTCCCACAGACAGTGATGAAGTAGTTGAGAAAGGGACTTTCGTAAGAAACGTTTAGATACATGGTCCATGGATTAGGTACATGGAGACCCTATCCTATATATATATAAATATGATAGACCTGAAGAAGGGTCTCGACCCTTTCTCTCCAGAGATGCTGCCTGCCCCGCTGAGTTACTCCAGCATTTTGTGTCTACCTTCGATTTAAACCAGCATCTGCAGTTCTTTCCTACACATGGATAGGATAGGTTTAGAGATGTAAGGGACACCAACGCAGGCAGGTGGAACTAGTGGATATGGGGCATGTTGGTCGGTGTGGGCAAGTCGAGCCGAAGGGCCTGTTTCCACGCCTGACCTTATGCCCCAATGGCCCAAACGCCGCCTGGACCGCCCTGTCTACTCGTGAGACCGCTAAACGTTGACCCTCCCACCTTGAAGCGATGCCCTCTAGTCTTTGACATTCTAAAACCTGGGGAAAATTCCCACCCTGACTGCCCACCCGACCTGTGCCTCTTATAATTGTGTAGACTTCTATCAGGCCTCCCTTCAACCTCCGAGAAACTGCCCAGTCTCCGCGTGGGGAACGGGAGTAGCGACCCTGACCACAGCTGCACACATCTGGGTCACCACTGCCCCCTCTCACTCACTCGGAGCGACATGTGACCGCGGACCCACACCCCCCCCCCCCCCCGGAATGTTCCTAATTGCAAAAATAATTTGGGGTGGACAGATCCCCGAACACGAGGAGACACCCAGCGTTAGGCCCACTGCTGCCTCGCTCTTTCCATGCAGGTATTGAGGTACTCCTAGTCTTGGCCTAACACCCTCTCCCCCTCACCCCCCCCCCCTTCCTCCTCGTCAATTCACTCTCTAAAACCCCCCCCCCCCCCACACTTCAACAGCCCCTCTCCCCCTCCCCCCCTCCCACTCCTGATTTCCCCCCTCCCATTCTTTCTCTCCCACTTCTCCTCCCCCACTCCAGGTATTGAAATACTGCTCCCGTTCCCCGCGCTCCATCGAGGTCCTGGCCAACGTGTACGACCGGCTGAAGGTGACGGGACGAGTGGATTCCGGGCCGTGCCGCCGGAGTGTTGGAGGTGGGGGGGGGGGGGTAGAGATCGCCTGGGGGTGGGGGGGGGATTGAGGGGTAGAGTGGTAAGATGATGGGTAAGGATGGGTTGGATGGTTTGGGGTGGGCGGGTTGTTGTGTTATATGGGGTGGAGATTGATGTGTGTGTGTGTGGGTGGGGGGGGGGGGGGGATGCCTGGTCCCCCGTGCTCCCGGTACTCCGATGTGAGTCCTAGTGTGTGTGTGTGTTGATTGCCGGCTTGAGGCGGTACGTGTGCGGAATGTGTGTCCTGGCTCTGGTCTGTGGCGGTGGGAGTGTGTCTGGTTGTTGTGTGTGTGTGTGGTGTGTGGGGAGTGTGTCTGGTTTGTGTGTGTGTCTGTTGTCGGCGTTTGTTTATGTGTGGGTCTGTGCATAGTCTAGCTGGTTTGTGTGTTGTGTGTGTGTGTGTGTTGTGTGTGTGTGTGTCATGGGTTGTCACCGCCGTTGACAGCCCCGCTTCGTAAGGGTATGTGGTCTGTGTCCAGGACTTTGTGTGGGATCGTGTAGCGTGTGTGGGGGATTGTGTGTGGGACTGTATTAAGCGCTTTGTGTGTGGACGCATGTAGGTCTTGTGTGTACGGATCTCTGTGGTGCGCGTCCCTGTGCTCTGTGGGCGTATGTGGTGGTATGTGTACTGGGTCTGTGTGCGTGGGTCTGTGTGTGTGTGTGTGGGGTCTGTGTGTTTTGGTCTGAGTATGTGTGTTTTCTGGATCTGTGTGTTTTTTCGGTCCTGTGTGTGTGTGTCTGGTCAGTGCGGGTGTGGGTAGTGTTGTGTGGGTGAGTGGGGTGTGATCCGTGTGTGTGGGGTGTGGGTCTGTGTGTGTATGTGGTCAGTGTGTGTGTGTGTGTGGGGGGGTCTGTGTTGGGGTCTGTGTGTGTTGTGTGTGGGGGAGGGGGGTCTGTGTGTTTGGGTCCAGTGTGTGTGTGGGGGGGGGTCTGTGTTGTGTGTGGGGTGTGGGTCTGTGTTGTATGTGGGTCTGTGTGTGTGTGTGTGTGGGGTGGGGGGTCTGGTGTGTTGTGTGTGATGTGTGGTGATGTGGTGGGGGGGGGGTCTGTAGTGTGTGTGTGTGTGTGTGTGGGGGGGGGTCCTGTGTTAGTGTTGTGTGTTGTGTGTGGGGGGGGGGGGTCTGTGTGTGTGGGTCTGTGTGTGAGTGTGTGTGGGTCCTGTGTGTCTGTGTGTGGGTGGGTCTGTGAGTGTGGGTCCCTTGTGTCTGTGTTTGTGGGTGTGTGTGTGTGGGTCTGTGTGTGTGTGGGGGGGGGGTCCAGTGTGTGTGTGTGGGGTGGGGGAGGAGGGGGGTCTGTGTGTGTCTGTGTCTGTGGGTGTGGTTCTGTGGGGGTGTGAGTGTGTGTGGTTCTACTGTCTGGGGTCGGAGGATGGGGCTGGGGGGGGTGGGGGGGGGGGGGGGGGGGGGGGGGGGGGGGGGGGGTGGGGGGGGGGGGGGGGGGGGGGGGGGGGGGGGGTGGGGGGGGGGGGGGGGGGGGGGGGGGGGGGGGGGGGGGGGGGGGGGGGGGGGGAGGG
>CM069134.1:117823180-117960680 GCA_035221665.1 Okamejei kenojei
GTGTGTGTGTGTGTGTGTGTGTGTCTGTGGTGTGAGTGTGTGTGTGTTGTGTGGTGTGTGTGTGTGTGTGTGTGGTGTGTGTGTGTTGTGTGTGTGTGAGTGTGTGAGTGTGGTGTGTGAGTTGTGGTGTGTGAAGTTGGTGTGTGGGTGTGTACAGTGTCACTTGGCCTGAATGGGGACCAACACGGGACCACATAGGTTTCTACCCGTCCGATTACAGTGTCACAGTTCAGGTGCCGCTTGGCAGTTCTGGAAGAGACAGGTGTCGGTTATGTGGCGAGCGGAGGCTCACCTCATGGTCGGGGCACAGAGTTGGATAGGAAGTAAATTCAGAGTTAGGCAGCATCCTGGAGAACGGGGAATGGGTGACGTTTTGGGTCCGAGACCGGTAAGTCCATTGAACCCTGACTACAATATCTCGACTACACTCTCCACCTGCAAACTCACACGGACAGCGCAGCGAGGTCAGGCTCTCCTTTTTGGAGTCTGGGGGGGCCAGGGGGGTCGACCGGCAAGGTTCACATCCCACTCACACTTGTGGGAAGACGGAGGTGTGTAAGTCCCCGAACAGCTGACGCAATGAGACACGGTGACCCAGACACCCGCCGCCCGGCGGTCGAGTTGAGCCTCAGCGCAGAGCCCGGGTTCGATCCTGATGCGGGCCGCTGTCTGTACGGAGTTTGTACTTTCTCCCCGCGACCGCGTAGGGTTATTTTCCCGGGATTCAGTTTTCCCCCCATCCAAAGAGTACGATAAGTTAATTCGCTTCGGAAAAATGGCGATTGCGTGGTGGGTAGGATAGTATTAGTGTACGGTTGTGCGGTCCGCGGGACTCGCAGGGGTGCGAAATGGACTTTCGCGCTGTTTCTCGACAAAGTTAACCAAACCCGGCGTGCCCGTGTACGCCTCAGGAACTTTGTCTCGTGGGCGGACTCAGGGAGACCCCACCCCATCTCACATTCCCTCAACTGGATGCTGCCTGAACCATGGACTTAAACCAGCTTTACTCCAGAGGACAGTCTGATTCTGCCCAGAATCATTCCTTCAAGTTGCCGGCAGTCGCCGAGACACCGGCAAGCTGGAACGGCGAGATCAGAGTGGATGACAACACACCCGTACCTTAAACCAGCCGTCCTGCAGGGGGGCGGGCAGGGCAAGGGGGGAGCCGCGCGTCTAACCACTCATTCTGAAGGTGCCAAACCAAGTTGAAATACCCGACACACACCCGCACTGAACAGGAAGGTTGTCGCTTGTAAAAAGAAGGCTGAAGACCGTGTAGGTAGGTTAATTATGAGGGACGGGGGAGAAGGAGGGGAGAAACATTTAAGAAGCCAGAGAGATACACCGGCTGTGAAGCCGCGGACATTTAACTTCCGGTCGGTTATCTTGGTTCTGAAAACTCGTGCTTACCCTTTTTTTTCCCCAAGGAGCAATGAAATTCACGGGGTCAGCACCGGTACAACCTCGAGAACCCTTCGACCCCTGGCGACCCACCCACGGTGGCGAGCTTTCATTCTAGTCGCCGTTAATTTTTCAACATGTTGGAAAAATTCACGGAGGCCATTTATCGAAGGGCCGGGCTGGATGCGGGGCTCCTCGCGGGACGCGAAGGCGACTCCCCGGTAACCACCGCGAACCATGTGGCGGCCGTGTGTCCTGTAGAATCCTAGGAACATAGGAACAAGACAATAGATGCAGGAGCAGGCCATTCGGCCTTTCGAGCTGCCGCATTCAATAGGATCATGGTGATCATCCAACTCAGTATCCTGTACCTGCTTCTCTCCATACCCTGTCCTTAGACAAAGGGCCCCTCCAGCTCCTTTAAATAAGCCAATGACTGGCCTCCAACTACCTTCTGTGGCTGAGAAGTTCACGTTTCACCACTCTTCTGTGTGAAAAAAATAGTTCTATCTCGGATCTAAAAGATTCCCCTGGTCCTTATACTGAGACCTTTGTCTGGACTCCCAATCGGGACCAATCTTCTGCATTCGCTGTCCAACCCCTTAAGAAAATTTTGTAAGAATCTATTAAGATCCACTTCAATCTTCTAAATTTCAGGAGATACAAAGCGAGTCTTCCGTCTTTTCTCTGTGGAAGGTCGTGCCATTCCAGGAATCAGTCATCAGAGTGAAGCTTCTTGTTCCCCTCTGTGGGCTGGATGTGTCCCCGCCGAGACACGTCTAACGTAGAGCTGCGGTTTTACGCTCAGGCCACTGTCGTTGCGCTGGAAAGAGTGAAAAAAAACATTACAAGGGATGTTGCCGGACTCAAAGGCTGAGCTACAGGGAGAGGTTGGGCACGGACTATGCCTTGTGCAGGAGTGCTGACGGCGATCTTATAAGAGAAGTGTAACAAAATAATGCGTGGGACTTGGATAGGGTGAAGGCACGGGGCTTTTGCCAGAGTAGAGGGCTTCAGGAACTGAGGCATAGGTTACAGATGTTTTCTCGGTTGAGACTACTGTTGTCCCCATGCCACATTTGGCCCATATCCCTCGAACCCTTTCTAGCATTTTCATTCCATACACCCACCACCCTCTGTGTGAAAAAGAGTGCCCTAGGTTCCTATGGCCATCTGTCCCTATCACTTAAACCGATTTCCCGTTCTTGAGTCCCTTGTTCTAGGCCAGTGTGGGGGTTACATGTGGAGTCACAGGAAAGGGACGGGATAAATGTTTCATCTTCTGCATTATGGAGAAGGTGATGTTGGTGGGATTGGGGAAGGGAAATTACATTGAATCTTGAAACTGTCTGTAACACAACTGTAGGAGGAAGGGTGGTCTTCCCCATACAGACCATCCGAAATCCCGCAGCGGACCAGGTGTAGCTCGAGCATTGCGGGAAGCCAGTGCAGGCAAACGAGTTGATATTGGAGATGTTGTATTTCTGTCCATAGGTTCATAAATTCATGTGATAGGTCGCAGATATTAGGCCACTAGCATCAAGGTTACTCTGCCATTAATCATGGCTGATCAGTCTGTCCCTCTCAACCCATTCTCTGCCTTCTCCATTAACCGACACCCATATTTATTCCTTCCTCTTTCCCCTCTCTCCATCCATCACCATCCTTAGTTATCTGACCCGTTTGACTGCTCCCTCTGATTTAAATGTATTCTTTGTTTCGTTGTACCT
This sequence comes from Okamejei kenojei, assembly GCA_035221665.1. Classification (NCBI taxonomy): domain Eukaryota; kingdom Metazoa; phylum Chordata; class Chondrichthyes; order Rajiformes; family Rajidae; genus Okamejei; species Okamejei kenojei. Next base: position 117,826,312 of record CM069134.1, read on the forward strand.
TTCTAAACTAACACTCCACCATTCCCCATTTTCCTTGATTCACGCTTTGATGTTTGTTTTCCACATATCCCTTCCTTATTCTCTCTCTCTTCTCTCCCTCTCTCTCTCTCCCCCCCCCTGAGTCTGAAGAAGGGTCAGTACCCGAATACGACAAATCCTTCTATCCAGCCGTTGCTGCTGCCTGTTGGAGTTATCCCAGCATTTGTGTGTCTATCTACCGTACTATTTCACATTCTTGTACCATCCGCAGGCAGAGCATCAGGCTATGGGAACGCCCAGCCTCACCTGGGACGTCTCTGAGACGTATGGGATCACTCATCTCGGACTGTTTTCTTGGGGGCGTTGGGTGTTGTGGGATACTGATAGAGTGTATAAACAAGATGAGAGCGTGTGTAGGGTAGGGACCAGCAGAACTTTTATTTTCCCGGGGGGGAAATGTCCAGCCCAGAGGTCACATCTTCGGTGAGAGGGGCAAAACGTTTTACCAAGTAGATGTGTTGGAATCTCGGGGGCAATTTAGCCTCGGAGGGTAGTCCGCATCTGGAACGAGCTGCCAGAGGAAACGATGAAGACATATTTTCATCAGACTTTGGGCTAGAATGTGGGTTTACCCAGTAGGGGCAAAAGCAGGCCAATTAGGACTAGCCCATTGTGTCAACTTTGCGAGCATGCACAAGATGGGCTGAAGGCTTGATTCCGGAGGGGCTGTCCAGCTTGTGACTCAGTGACCAGCCTCCCATGGGAAACGGCTGTGGCTGGGGGCCTGCAATGGAGCTGGAACGCTCGGTGTAGACGGAGATCGACGGTTTCAATCCCTCCCTGCGGGGCGCAGCTTCGGGGGGTGGGGAGATAGGCTGTGTTGGTGTTTGGGGTGAAGGACACAGAGGGGTCCCGTGTGTGGAGGAGGCGGGCGAGAGCTGCAGGGGCCGGGTGTATGCGAAAAATTCCGGCCATCGCCACTGATCCATTTACACTCCGCTCACATTTATTCTGTCTTCAGTTGCTCGTCTAAGAGTCCTGCGAGACAAAAAAAACAATTTATACTTGTTGAGGGTAAATGGTTGCTGCTGGCTTTCACTGATGTGCCACATATAAATGGCATTTACTGGTGCATTCTAAATGAACCTTTCAATCAATCACCCAGAACCGAGAGAGGGAAGGAGGAACAGGGGGGAGAGAGGGAGAGAGGGAGAGAGGGCGGTGAGGGAGAGGAGGGGTGGATGGTAGGGGGGGAGGGGGGAGAGAATGAGAGAGGGAGAGGGGGAGAGAGGGGAGGATGGAGAGGAGGGGGGAGGGAGGGGGGAGGGGGGTAGAGAGCGGGAGGGGGAGAGAGTGGAGGGTAGGAGAGAGGGGAGTGGGGAGAGAGGGGAGGAGGGGGAGGAGAATGAAGGGGGGGGGGGGGGGTAGGAGGGAGAGGGAGGAGGGAGTGGGGGAGAGAGAGGAGGGGGGAGAGAATGATAGAGGGAATAGGGGAAGAGGGGGAGGGGGAGGGAGAGGGGGGAGGAGGGAGAGGGGAGGGAGGGAGAGGGGGAGGGAGGGAGGGGAAGAGAAGGATATGGTGTAGAGGGGAGAGGAATGAGAGGGGATGCGAGAGGAGGTTAGAAGAGGGGGGAGGGGAGAGACTGAAGGTGTGAGAGGGGGGGGGGAGGGAGGGGGGGAGAGAGATAGAGAGAGGAAAGAGATAAGAGGGGGAAAGAGAAGACGAGGCGGAAAGAATGAGAGGTGAGTAGGGGGGAGGGAGAGGATTGAGGAAGGGAGGGAGAGGAGATAGAGATAGAAAGAGGGGAGGTAGGTAGGAGGTGGGAAGGTGGGGGGTTAGAGGAGTGAGGATGAAAGGGAGTGAGAGGGAGGGAGGGAGTAAGAGAGGGAGAGAGAGAAATGGGGGAGGGAGTGAGTGAGGGAGGGGGGAGAGAAAGGGAGAAAGGAAGGGAGAGATAGAGGGTGGGTGGAGGGAGTAAGTGGGAGAATGGGGAGCGAGTGGGAAGAGTGGAGTGCCTGTACCATGACCACGAAGACAGACACACACGTGCACACACGCAGCCACAGCTCGCCGGTAACGCCTGCGGCCCAGGCCATGTTTCAGTCAGGACTGATAAACGACCTTGTGTCAGGGGCGCACGTAACAGGGGGAAGAAGAAAGAAAGGGACAAGACAAAGAGGGATAGAAGGAAGAATAACGACCAAAAGAAGAGAAAAGAGAATTGTAAGAAAACAGGAGAAAAGAAAGGAGCATAAGAAGAGAGGGAACAGAGTCAAACCAGAGCATTTACAGCCCCGGCCGCGCCCAGCACCCTCCCCTCCCTGACTCCTTCCCGCTCCACACCCCAACTCCCCCCGCGCCCCCCCCCCCCCCCGAACGACACGAGGATGGCATCCCTGATCTCTCAATGAACAGCAGGCCGCGCTGGCAACTGGAGTAAAGCCACAGAGAGATGGGAGGAACGAGTGGGGCATCATCTTGGAGGGAAATGAACAAAGGGCGACTGAACCATCCTCATCAGCAACTGAGAGCAGTCCCAGTCCTCCCCACCTGTTAGACCCTCGGGCCCGTAAATGGACTTCACAGACCTTATCTTGACTAAATCTGTTTCCATTGTTCTGGACTCAGACAGCTCGATGTTAAACATAATATACCCTCAGCCGACTGAATGGCACGCAACCAAAGCCTTTCACTGTACCTCAGTACACGTGACAATAATCTAAACTAGGGTGTCCAAAACATTCCCTCCACGGATGCTGCCTGACCCGCTGAGTTCTTCCAGCAGTTAAATAGCTCTACACCGCCCTGTCCTGTCACACACTGCCAGGATCATTCTCCCCATGGCTCCTAGTAGCGGGCACCAGTGGTATGTGGGAGTTGTCCAGCGTTGACTACCATCTACGATCTACAATGTGCTAAGGGCCTGGCATCTGGTCCCCTTCAGCCGGCCTGCTGCTCCTCAGGGCGGAGGAGAGTGTCCTGGCTGAGGGAGCGGCCGGTCCTCACCCTGTCGCGGCGGGTAGCGGAGAGGCTGAGTGAGCGTGGAGCGGTTCCCACCGGGCTTACCCCCGCTCCGTCGGAATTGCTCATAGGACCCAAGACCCGGGACCGTTCCCGAGAGCTGGCCCCCAAGCGCCGTAATCACCTTTCCGAGATGCCAGACGCCCGATCCAAGACGCAGGGAGAGGTTTACCGTCCGGGTTGCTCCTGCACACTCTACACTACCAATCGTCCCCTAATCTCCCGTCCGGACACGGCCTAGTTCCACATAATGCCCCTGTACCCACTTAGCAAACCCATGAACGGAAACCTCTGGGGACTTTGCGCCCCACCCAAGTTTCTGTGCGGTTCCCGATGTTCCCGGAAGGTTTCCCTCGGTTTTTGTTCATCTCCCTAAATGGTCGAAAGTGGTTTCCCGCTTCTTCTACGTCTATAGAACATAGTTGGTTTTCCGCTCTTCTATAGAAACATAGAAGAAGCGGAAACCACTTTCGACCAATAGGGAGACTGACAAAAACCTCCGGGAACCGCACGGAAACCTTGGGTGGGGCGCAAAGTCTCCAGAGGTTTCCGTTCAGGTTTGCTAAGTGGGACAGGGGCATTAGGGAGTCTTCCCCCTTCACATCGGGGAGCTGGGATGGAGAAGGTCGCACAGACCCGTCGTGTGTGTGAGAGATATTTAAGTCGGTTCACGGACTCGCCAGCCGCCAGCGGCGAGGAAGGGACTGTGTTCCTTGTGTGTGTGGGGTTTGAGGGGTCACAGCTCTGTAGGAATATCTGAAGGGGCTGCTCCTTCAGATATTCACGCTCCTGATCTTTGGTCACCTGCTACGGCGAGGGGAGTGATGTCAGGAGGGAGGGATCTTCCCTGTCGGTTTGCTCCTGGGTCTGGCCAAGATGGCTATTCGCGGGTCCAGGCAGTGGGCAGTCGTGGGCTCTGCCACAGTCGACTGCCTGTCCCTCTTCCGTGCCTACGTCCATGGTGAGGGAACACGCGGTTTCCATGGGGACTCTGGAGGCCTTCCCTGAAGGATGGGGGGGGGGGGGGGGGCGAGTGTGTCAAGGATACTACACACAATGTAATAATTTGATGGCTGATGTTTGCAAACTGCACTGACAGCAGTTTTGATTAATGTATTTCCCTGTAAACTGTGAATATGTAATAAAAGCTTCTTGTTAAGGAAAAACAAGGGTCACTGTACATAATCTGAGGGTCGGAGAGCTGTACAGCATGGAAAGAGGCCCTTCGGCCCAGCTTGCCCATGGTGTTAAAGTTGGACAACTGGGCTGGTCCCATTTGCCTGCATTTAACCCATGTCCCTCCAAGTCCTTCCTCTCCAAATATTTGTCCAAATGTTCTTAAAATGTCGTAATTTTATCCGTTTCTGTACCTTCCTCTGACAGCTCATTCCAGATACGGACTACCCCCTGAATGGAAAAAGTAGCACCTGAGGTCCCTCTTAAATCTCTCCCCTCTCACCTTAAGCCTGTGCCCTCTAGATTTAGAATCCTCTGTCCTGGGAAAAAGACTGTGAGCGTTCACTTTATCCAGGCCCCTCATGATCTTGGACACCTCAACAAGGTCACTCCTCAGCCTCCTACGCTCCAAGGATAAATGTCCCAGCCTATCCAACCTCTCCCTGTAACTCAAGCCCGCACGCGCTGGTAACTCCTGGTGATAACAAGAGGAATTGAATATAGGAGCAAAGACGTCCTTCTGCAGTTGTACAGAGCCCTAGTGAGACCACACCTGGAGTATTGTGTGCAGTTTTGGTCCCCTAATTTGAGGAAGGACATCCTTGCTATTGAGGGAGTGCAGCGTAGGTTTACAAGGTTATTTCCCGGGATGGCGGGACTGTCATATGCTGAGAGAATGGAGCAGCTGGGCTTATATACTCTTGAGTTTAGAAAGATGAATGGGGATCATCATGAAACATATAAGATTGTTAAGGGTTTGGGACACGATAGAGGCAGGAAACAATGTTCCGATGTTGGGGGGTAGTCCAGAACCAGGGGCCACAGTTTAAGAATAAGGAGTAAGCCATTTAGAACGGAGACAAGGAAACACTTTTTCTCACAGAGAATGGTGAGTCTGTGGAATTCTCTGCCTCAGAGGGCGGTGGAGGCCGGTTCTCTGGATACTTTCAAGAGAGAGCTAGATAGGGCTCTTAAAAATAGCGGAGTCAGGGGATATGGGGAGAAGGCAGGAACGGGGTACTGATTGGGGATGATCAGCCATGATCACATTGAATGGCGGTGCTGGCTCGAAGGGCCGAATGGCCTACTCCTGCACCTGTTGTCTAGTGTGTACACCCAAGTCAAGTCAAGTTTATTTATCATATACGCACGCGAGATGTGCAGTGAAATGAAAACCCACCACCCTTTGTGAGAAGAAGTTACCCCTCAGGTTCACTGTCCCCCCTCACCTTAAACCGATGTCCTCTGGTTCTCGATTCCCTTACTCTGGGCAAGAGACTCTGTGCGTCCACCCGATCTATTTCTCTCATGATTTTATACACCGCATGAAGATCACCCCTCATCTTCCTGTGCTCCCAGGAATAGAATTTCAACCTGCCCAACCTCTCCCTATAACTTGGGCCCCCGAGTCACAACATCCTCCTAAATATTCCCTGCACCCTTTCCAGCTTGACAACATCTTTCCGAGAACATGTCTTATGAACGTATGCACCTACATCTCTGTGGCCATTGCCCACTGCTCAACCCCACTTCCCCAGTGCCCATCACCCAGTGTCTGTTCCCCAGTGCCCATCGCCCAGTGTCTGTTCCCCAGTGCCCATCGCCCAGTGTCTGTTCCCCAGTGCCCATCACCCAGTGTCTGTTCCCCAGTGCCCATCGCCCAGTGTCCTGTTCCCCAGTGCCCATCAACCCAGTGTCTGTCCCCCCCCAGTGCCCATCGCCCAGTGTCCTGTTCCCCAGTGCCCATCTCCCCAGATCTGTTCCCCAGTGCCCATACACCCAGTGTCTGTTCCCCAGTGCCCCATCGCCCAGTGTTCAGTTCCCCAGTGCCCATTCCCAGTGTCCTGCTCCCCCAGTGCCCATCGCCCAGTGTCTGTTCCCCAGTGCCCATCGCCCAGTGTCTGTTCCCCAGTGCCCATCGCCCAGTGTCTGTTCCCCAGTGCCCATCGCCCAGTGTCTGTTCCCCAGTGCCCATCGCCCAGTGTCTGTTCCCCAGTGCCCATCGCCCAGTGTCTGTTCCCCAGTGCCCATCGCCCAGTGTCTGTTCCCCAGTGCCCAGCCAGTGCCCCATGCATTCGCCCTGTGTCTGTTCCCCAGTGCCCTTCGCCCATTGTCTGTTCCCCCAGTGCCATTCCCAGTGGTGTTCCCCCAGTGCCTCTGTTCCAGTGGACCTTTCGGTGCACATTCCCAAGTGACCATCTCCCCGTTGCCCGTTCAGCCCACCCTGCTGATGGTGCTCATTTCCCACTTCCAGCCTCACTTTAACTCTCCACTGATCCTGTTCATCAATGGCACAAACCAGGGGATTAGAGAGCACTGGGGATGGACACTGTTAGATGGGCACTGGGCGATAGGTACTGAGGATGGCCACTGGGAACGGCACTGGGGGTGGCCAGTTTTGGTTTTGTTTGTCACGTGTACCGAGGTACAGTGAATGGCTTTTGTTGCGTGCTATCCAGTCGGCAGAAAGAGAATACATGATTACAATCCAGCCCTTTACAGTGTTTAGATTTACGAGTGTGGAGCAATGTAATATGAGTTTGTCGTTCTTCTGTGGCTTAACAGGCAAATAGTCACCGGGGTTGGGCGCTATTTTGGGCACTTGGGGATATGCACTGGGGGATGGGCACTGAGGAATATGCACTGGGGAATGGGCACTGGGGAATGGGCACTGGGGAATGGGCACTGGGGATTATGCACGGGAATGGGCACTGGGGATTATGCACTGGGAAATGAGCACTGGGGATTATGCACTGGGAATATGCACTGGGGGTGGGCACAGTGGAAATTGCACTGGGAATGGGCACTAGGGGGATGGTGCACTGGGGAATGGGGGATATCACTGGGGGATATGCACTGGGGAATGGGCACTGGGGATCATGCACTGGGGAAATGGTGGGCACTGGGGAATGGGCACTGGGGATTATGCACTGGGGAATGGGCACTGGGGGATATGCACTGGGGGATGGGCACGGGATCGTGGCACTGGGGAATGGGCACTGGGGAATATGCACTGGGGCAATGGGCACTGGGGAATATGCACTGGGGAATGGTCACTGGGGTAAAGTTTTGCACTGGGGGATATGGGCACTGGGTATTATGCACTGGGGAATGGGCACTGGGGGCATGGGCACTGGGGAATGAACACTGGAGCATGGGCAAGGGGGATGGGCATTGGGGATAGACACCTGGGGCATGGGCACTGGGGCATGGGCACTGGGGGAAGGGCACTGGGAATATGCATTTGGGGAATATGCATTGGGGAATGGGCACTGGGGGATATGCACTGGGAAATGGGCAGTGTGGAATGAGCACTGGGGGATGGGCACTGGGATTCATGCACTGGGGAATGGGCACTGGGGAATGGGCACTGGGGATTATGCACTGGGGACTGGGCACTGGGGGATATGCACTGGGGATGGGCACTGGGGAATCGTGCACTGGGGAATGTATGGATGCACTGGGGAATGGGCACTGGGGAATATGCACTGAGGAATGGTCACTGGGGGTTTTGCACTGGGGAATGGGCACTGGGTATTATGCACTGGGGGAATGGGCACTGGGGCATGGGCACTGGGGATGATGAACACTGGAGCATGGGCAGGGGGATGGGCATTGGGGATAGACACTGGGGCATGGGCACTGGGGCATGGGCACTGGGGGAAGTGCACTGGGGAATATGCATTGGGGAATATGCATTGGGGGGCCATGGGCACTGGGGATATGCACTGGGAATGGGCAGTGTGGAATGAGCACTGGGGGCTGGGGCACTGGGGAATATACACGGGATGGGCACTGGGGGTGGGCACTGGGGAATGGGCACGGGGGGTGGGCACTGGGCACGGGGGGTGGGCACTGGGGTTGGGCACTGGGGATGGGCACTGTGGATGGGCACTGGGGGTTGGGCACTGGGGATGGGCACTGGGAACGGACACTGTATATCGGGGCAGCCCTGTGTGACATTGAACAAATCAGCATTCACCACCTTCCATAAACTCACCCTCAACATTGTAGCAATAATATTGAGGATGCGTTTACAGAAGGTGGTGAAGATAATTGTCTGGAGAAACTGCCTCAGGTCTGTGCCGTCAGAATGGTTAATTGGCAGACGGTGTTAACATAGAAACCTAGACAATAGATGCAGGAGGAGGCCATTCGGCCCTTCGAGCCAGCACTGCCATTCATTGTGATTATGGCTGATCGTCCGCTATCAATAACCCGTGCCTGCCTTCTCCCCATATCCCTTGACTCCACCAGCCCCCAGAGCTCTATCTAACTCTCTCTTAAATCCATCCAGTGACTTGGCCTCCACTGCCCTCTGTGGCAGGGAATTCCACAAATTCACAACTCTCTGGGTGAAAAAGTTTTTTTCTCGCCTCAGTCTTAAATGACCTCCCCTTTATTCTAAGACTGTGGCCCCTGCTTCTGAACTCACCCAACATTGAGAACATTTTTCCTGCATCTAGCTTGTCATGTCCTTTTATAAGGTTATATGCTTATAAAAAATCCCCCCTCATCCTTCTAAACTCCAGTGAATACAAGCCTAGTCTTATTGAAAAGGACTATTTCCTCATTTGACAGTCCCACCATCCCAGGGATCAATCTCGTGAACCTACGCTGCACTGCCTCAATCACAAGGATGTCCTTCCTCAAATTAGGAGACCAAAACTGTACACAATACTCCAGATGTGGTCTCACCAGAGCCCTATACAACTGCAGAAGAACCTCTTTACTCCTATACTGAAATCCTCTTGTTATGAAGGCCAACATTCCATTAGCTTTCTTCACTGCCTGCTGTACCTGCACGCCAACTTTCAGTGACCGTGTACAAGGACACCCAGGTCTCGCTGTACCTCCTCCTTACCTAACCTAACCCCATTGAGATAATAATCTGCCCCCTTGTTTTTGCCACCAAAGTGGATAACCTCACATTTATCTATATTATACTGCATCTGCCACGCATCTGCCCACTCACTCAACCTGTCCAGGTCCCCCTGCAACCTCCTAACATCCTCTTCACAGTTCACACTGCCACCCAGCTTTGTGTCATCTGCAAACTTGCTAGTGTTGCTCCTAATTCCCTCTTCCAAATCATTAATATATATGGTAAACAGTTGCGGCCCCAACACCGAGCCTTGCGGCACTCCACTCGCCACTGCCTGCCATTCTGAAAAGGACCCGTTCACTCCTACTCTTTGCGGGAGGTGGTGAAGATAATTGTCTGGAGAAACTGCCTCAGTTTTGTGCAGTAAGAAATGGGTAATTGGCAGACGGTGTTAAGTAGCCTTTGGGGAACAATGATCATGATATAAGATGATTTTCCATTGAATTAGAAAGGGATTTAGTTCAATGCAAACCTAGGGGTTAAGTCGAACAAATGAAAGTCCGGTTAGGTTTAGGGTTCTATTGGCACCATAAACCAACGGGAAAAGGTCTGTCCATCACAGCTGACAGGAGAAACGGAGGTAGTGTTCAAACTGAGGAATATGCTAAGAGCCCAACTCGTGCACGCAGGCCAAGATGCCCCATCTAAGCTAGTCCCAGTTGCCCGTGTTTGAGAAGGAACCGCAGATGCTGGACAAGCGAAGGTGGACAAAAACGCTGGAGAAACTCAGCGGGTGAGGCAGCATCTATGGAGCGAAGGAAATAGGCAACGTTTCAGGCCGAAACCCTTCTCCAGACGTCCCTCTGTCCGTGTTTGGCCGATATCCCGGTCAACCTTTCCTGTCCCTGTACCTGTCCAATGTTCCCTGTGTCCTTTCCACATCCTGCCTTACAGAGCAATCACAGTGGCGCCGCGAGGAGAGTTGCTGCCTCACAGCTCTAGGCACCTGGGGTCGATCCTGACTCAGGTGCTGTCTGTGTGGAGTGTGCGCGTTCTACCTGGGACCGTATGGGTTTCCTCCAGGTGCTCCGGTTTCCTCCCACATCCAACAGGCATACAGGTTAATTGGCCTCTGTAAATGTCCCCCAGTGCGTGGGGAATGGGTGAGAAAGTGGGATAACATAGAACAGATGGGCGCTGCTCGGCGTGGGCTGGAGGGCCTGTTTCCGAGCTGCATCCCCAAGGTTCCCGCTAATTCCTGCCTATTCCCATATCCTCTCTTATTTTCTTAGTCAGTTTCTCCCCCCTGAAAGCCTCCGCCATCATCACACGGCTGCGGGTTTCGGCCAGAAGGAACGGCCGATGGGATTTCACTCGGATTTTCACAAATGCCAGATGTTGCATTTTGCAGGACTTGCTTTGGGTGAGTGGCAGAGCCCTGGGGAGTGCTACAGAACAGGGACATCGAGGAGCAGAGGGGCATAGTCCCGGGTATGTGGTGACACCACAGTTGGACAGGGTGGCGAAGTGGCCTTTGGTCTGCAGGCCTTCATCCGTCGGGTTATCGAGTTGGGATGTCACGCTACAGCTGGACAACGTGTGGCTGAGGCACATTTCAAGTTAGATAGAGCTCTAGGGGCGAGTGGAGCCAGGGGATATGGGGAGAAGGCAGTCACGGGGTACTGATTGGGGGTGATCAGCCATGATCTCATTGAATGGCCCGAAGGGCCGAATGGTCCACTCCTGCACCTGGTGTCTGTGTTTCCGTGTACAGTCCAGGTTTAGTTTGCAGTTTGATTATGGTTTAGTGATACAGCATGGAAACAGCCAACCATCGGTTCAACACAACACAACACAACAGTGCCTTATTGTCACATGTGTAAAACACAGTGCAATTATTTCGTAGTCTCCAGATTTGTGGGCATTCAGTCTGCGCGCTGGATGGTATGGAGCAGCTGCCGATGCAAGCAAGCCCCTGGATGGTTCAGTATGCCATCGGCCCTCTCTCTCCTTGCCCGGCCACCTTAGTGCCCTGGGGTCGCCGCCTGCAGCCGTCATTGAGGGTGTGGGGAGGTTGGACCCTGGTTCACCTTCCTACCGGCCTTGCTCTCGTGTCCAGTGTCCCCGGCTCCCCCCCCCCCCCCCCCTCAGTCCTCCCATCATTGGGGGCCGGGTTCAGCAGCTCCCCCTCCACAGGCCGCGGCCACTGGACTGGGTCTCCCGGGGCTGGCAGGTTCCCGGGGTCCTGTGCTGGGCTCGCCGGCCTTGCTGTCGGGTACAGCCGTGGATCCCCCTGCCACCTCCGCCCGCAGGTCACTGGGATGTGGGGGGAAACCGGAGGACCCGGAGGAAACCCACGCGGTTACAGGGAGAACGTGCAAACTCCACACAAACAGCAGCAGCCAAGGTCGGGATCGAACTCCGGTCCCCGGAGCCGTGAGGGAGCGGCTCCACCCGTCCCCATATTCCGGGTAGCGGCGAGGTGGGTGCGGTGGGACAGGGGGGGATGCCAGGAGCCAGTGGTCCAGTCCCAGGGGTTTAACACCATGCAGGGAGGAGGATCTGGGATGTTCTGTGAGCCCCCACAGTTTCAGAGAGCAGGGAGAGAGAGAGAAAGCTGGGAGTTGTGTCAGGGGTGGGGAGAGGGCTGGGAATGTGAAGTAGGTAATGTGCAGAGTCGGAGGATTTCCAATCCCGTCTGAACCATCTCCTGGAGTTTGTAGAATCATAGTCATAGACATAGACAATAGGTGTAGGAGTAGGCCATTCGGCCCTTCGAGCCTGCACCGCCATTCAATATGATCATGGCTGATCATCCAACTCAGTATCCTGTACCTGCCTTCTCTCCATACCCCCTGATCCCTTTAGCCACAAGGGCCACATCTAACTCCCTCTTAAATATAGCCAATGACCTGGCCTCAACTACCTTCTGTGGCAGAGAATTCCAGAGACTCACCGCCCTCTGTGTGGATTATAGAACCGTACAGCACAGAAACAGGCCCTTCGGCCCACCTTGTCCATTCCAACCATGATGCCTGCCTACACTAATCCCATTTACTTGCATTGGGCCTGTGTTGCTCTGCACCAGGTTGCCACGAACCATGAAGGATGGCAAGCACGGTGGCGCTGCGGTCGAGTTGCTGCCACAGGCCCGGGCTCCATCCCGACTACGGATGCTGTCTGTGTGGAGCTTGTCTGACTCAGTGGGCTGAAAGTCCTGTTTGCACACTGTATCTCTACCTCCTGTGGCAGCTCATTTCAGACGGTCACCACCCTCTGTGTGAAAACCTACCTCTCAGACCTCCCTTAAATGTCTCCTCTCTCCTTCAACCTGGGCCCTTGAATTCTACACTCCCCGCCCTGGGAATAAGATTCTATTTACCCCATCCATGCCCCTCATAAGCCTATAAACCAACATAAGGCCAGCCTCCTGCGTTCCAATGGAAACAATCCACGACTATCCAATCTCCTGAGAACTCTATTCCAGGCAACATCCCGCAGAATCTCTCTAATGCTACCTGGATAGATCCCGCCTGTCTCTGGGAATCTATCCACCCTGATATCCTCCAACTTCCCAGTGCTTGTTGCCCCCTGATACGGACAAACTCCAGAACATCGCCGTACCTCTCCCACACGACCCCCACCCCCCCCCCCCCCCCCCCCTCCCTGGTGAAAACCATGAGGTGTTCATTTAAGATGCTGCTGAGATCCCCTGACTCCACATCCATTGCCCCTCTCGGGGTCCCACTCTCTCCCGAGCTGTCCCCCTTGCTCCCACTACACTTAGAAAGGGCTTTAGCTTTCCCTTCAATCCTACTTGCCCCATGCCTTCTCACAGCCACTTTCACCCTCCTAACTCATTTCTTAAACTTTCTCCCGAATCCCCAAGAAATGTCAAGTGACACATTTAAAAAAACACTTGGACAAATACAAGGATAGGTAAGGTCCAGAGGGACATGGGTGAGCAAATGGGACGAACGTAGATGGGGCATCTTGGTCAGCATGGACGAGCTGGGCCGAATGGCCTGTTTCCTTGCTGTATGACTATGACCCGTTCAATGCCAACTTAGACAATAGACAATAGGTGAAGGAGTAGGCCATTCGGCCCTTCGAGCCAGCACCGCCATTCAATGTGATCATGGCTGATCATCCCCAACTTGCTGTACCTGGAGCCTGCTTCCCTCTTTCCTCTGATCGACATCCCTCATTGACCAGGGCTCCCCATTCCTCCATCCTCACCTCACTCGCAGGGACTGTGACTCTGAGCTCTCGCCTCCATCTTACCCAGTACTGTTGCTCCCCAGAGCTAGCGATCCATCGCTCCCCGCTCCTGCCCTTCACAGCCGAGATGCCCCTTGCCCTGTTCAAGGCCCTAACTCAAGGACCAACATCCACCACCACCTCGAAACATGCCGAACTGTGACCACTCTTCCCTCAGGTTCCTGCACAAACTAGTTTTAGTTTAGTTTAATTTACAGCACGGAAACAGGCCCTTTCGCCCACTGTCTGTCCCGACCAGCAATCACCCCATACACTAGAAACATAGAAAATAAGTGCAGAGTGAAAATAAGAGACCATTTGGCCCTTTGAGCCATTCATTGAGATCATGGCTGATCGCCCCCAATCAATAACCCGCGCCTGCCTTCTCCCTACATCCCTTGATTCTACTAGCCCCTAGTGCTCTCTTAAATCCATCCAGTGATTTGGCCTCCACTGCCCACTGTGGCAGGGAATTCGACAAATTCACAACTCACTGGGTGAAAACGTTTTTTCTCACCTCACTCTTAAATGGCCTCCCCTTTATTCTAAGACTGTGGCCCCTGGTTCTGGACTCGCCCAACATTGGGAACATTTTTCCAGCATCTAGCTTGTCCAGTCCTTTTATAATTTTATATGTTTCTCTAAAATCCCCCCTCATCCTTCTAAACTCCAGTGAATACAACCCTAGTCTTTTCAATCTTTCCTCATATGACAGTCTCGCCATCCCATATTTCTCTAAACCTGTCCTATCCTTGTACTTGACTGAATGTTTCTTAATAGTACCTGCCTCAACGACCTCCTCTGGCAGCTTGTTCCATATACCCACCATCCTTTGTGTAAAAACGTTGCCGCTCAGGTTCCTATTAAATCTTTCTCCCCTCACCTTAAACCTATGTTCTCTGGTTCTCCATGTACCTACTCTGGGAAGTAGGGAATAGACCTCCTAATCTCTTCCCCCTAGTGATTTTATACACCTAAGATCACCTCTCATCCTCCTTGTCTCCAAGGAATAATGTCCTAGCCTGCTCAACCTCTTCCGGTAGCTCAGGCCCGCGAGACCTGGCAACATCCTCGTAAATCTTCTCTGCATCTTTTCCAGCTTGACCCAGCATCTTTCGTATAACATGGTGACCAGGACTGAAGACCATACTCTAAATGTGGCCCCACCAACATCTCGTATCATTGCTACATGTCCTCCCAACCTTTACAGGCAAGAGTGACCATAATATGGTTGAGTTCTTCGTTAGGATGGAGAGTAACATTGTTAATTCAGAAACAAGGGTTCTGAACTTAAAGAAAGGTAACTTTGAGGGTATGAGACGTGAATTGGCCAAGATAGTCTGGCAAGTGATTCTTAAAGGTTTGACGGTGGATATGCAATGGAAGGCATTTAAAGACTGCATGGATGAACTCCAACAATTGTTCATCCCAGTTTGGCAAAAGAATAAATCAGGGAAGGTAGTGCATCCGTGGATAACAAGGGAAATCAGGGATAGTATCAAAACTAAAGATGAAGCATACAAATTAACCAGAAAAAGCAGCCTACCAGAGGACTGGGAGAAATTCAGTCTAGCAGAGGAGGACAAAGGACTTAAATAGGAAAGGGAAAATAGATTATGAAAGAAAACTGGCAGGGAACATAAAAACTGACTGCAAACGTTTTTATAGATATGTGAAGAGAAAAAGGTTAGTTAAAACAAATGTAGGTCCCTTGCAGTCAGAAACTGGTGAATTAATCATGTGGAACAAGGACATGGCAGACCAATTGAATAACTACTTTGGTTCTGTCTTCACTAAGGAGGACATAAATAATCTGCCGGAAATAGTAGGGGACCGGGAGTCAAATGAGATGGAGGAACTGAGTGAAATCCAGGTTAGCCGGGAAGTGGTGTTAGGTAAATTGAATGGATTAAAGGCCGATAAATCCTGCATCTAGGCTGGAAGTAGCCCCAGAAATAGTGGATGCATTAGTGATCATTTTTCAAAAATGATTTTAGATTCTGGAGTTGTTCCTGAGGATTGGAGGGTAGCTAATGTAACCCCACTTTTTAAAAAGGGAGGGAGAGAGAAAACGGGGAATTACAGACCAGTTAGTCTAACATCGGTAGTGGGGAAACTGCTAGTCAGTTATTAAAGATGGGATAGCAGTACATTTGGAAAGCGGTGAAATCATTGGACAAAGTCAGCATGGATTTATGAAAGGTAAATCATGTCTGACGAATCTTATAGAATTTTTCGAGGATGTAACTAGTAGAGTGGATAAGGGAGAACCAGTGGATGTGTTATAGCTGGACTTTCAGAAGGCATTTAACAAGGTCCCACATAAGAGATTAGTATACAAACTTAAAGCACACTGTATTGGGGGTTCAGTATTGATGTGGATAGAGAACTGGCTGGCAGACAGGAAGCAAAGAGTAGGAGTAAACGGGTCCTTTTCAGAATGGCAGGCAGTGACTTGGGGTACCGCAAGGCTCAGTGCTGGGACCCCAGCTATTTACAATATATATTAATGATCTGGATGAGGGAATTGAATGCAACATCTCCAAGTTTGCAGATGACACAAAGCTGGGGGGCAGTGTTAGCTGTGAGGAGGATGCTAGGAGACTGCAAGGTGACTTGGATAAGTTGGGTGAGTGGGCAGATGCATGGCAGATGCAGTATAATGTGGATAAATGTGAGGTTATCCACTTTGGTGGCAAAAACAGGAAAGTAAACTATTGTCTGAATGGTGAAGGGGAGATGCAACGAGACCTGGGTGTCATGGTACACCAGTCATTGAAAGTAGGCATGCAGGTGCAGCAGGCAGTGAAGAAAGTGAATGGTATGTTAGCATTCATAGCAAAAGGATTTGAGTGTAAGAGCAGGTAGGTTATACTGCAGTTGTACAGGGTCTTGGTGAGGCCACACCTGGAGTATTGTGTACAGTTTTGGTCTCCTAATCTGAGGAAAGACATTCTTGCCATAGAGGGAGTGCAGAGAAGGTTCACCAGACTGATTCCTGGGATGGCAGGACTTAGTTTACTTGTGTACAGTTTAAGGATAAGGGGGAAGTCTTTTAAGACCGAGATGAGAAAATCATTTTTCACACAGAGAGTGGTGAATCTGTGGAATTCTCTGCCACAGAAGGTAGTTGAGGCCAGTTCATTGGCTATATTTAAGAGGGAGTTAGATGTGGCCCTTGTGGCTAAAGGGATCAGGGGGTACGGAAAGAGGGCAGGTACAGGATACTGAGTTGGATGATCAGCCATGATCATATTGAATGGTGGTGCAGGCTCGAAGGGCCGAATGGCCTACTCCTGCACCTATTTTCTATGTTTTATACTCAAAAGGAGGCAGGCACCACTTAAAAAAAAACATTCAGACAAGTATATGGATAGGAAAAGCTTGGAGGGATATGGGCCAAATGCGGGCAGGTAGTACTAGTGTAGATGGGGCATCTCTGTCGGGATGGGCAAGTTGGGTCAAAGAGCCTGTTTCCATGCTGTATCTTTAAATCATTAAATTACTGGGGTGATGGGAGGAGTGTGAGCCCATCAGTGGGGATTTGGGGGGGTGGGGTGGAGGGAGCAGGGGGCAGGGGGCAGAAAGAGAAGGGTACGAAGGAGATTTACTTGAAATTGGAAAATTCAGAGTTCATATCGGTAGGTGCTGTTCCTCCAGTTTGCTGCCCATACCTCTCTCAGTTCCACCCAGGATCTGGTCATCACCAGGCTCACATTCAAACAACTGCAATGTAATCCAAGCCCTTTCTTCTCGATCCCTGCGCTGCTCAAAAGGAGATGAGGTGGCATTTCCTCATCTCGAGGGTGGTGAGTTTGTGGAATTTATTGCCACAGACGGCTGTGGATGGCAAGTCAATGGATAATTTTAAGGCGGAGATTGATAGATTAGCAAGATGTCAGGGGTTATGGGGAGAAGGCAGGAGAATGGGGTTGAAAGTTAGATCAGCCATGATGGAATGGTGGACTAGATTTGATGGGCTGAGTGGCCTAATTCTGCGCCTAAAAGTTATGAACCCTTGTCGGAGCTGTTTACTGAACGCACTGAACGCACTATCATCGACTTCTGTCCTGACTTTCAACCTCTTACCTGCCCCCCCCCCCCCCCCCCCCCCCCCCCGCCAATCTAGTTTAAACTCACCCATGTAGCACCAGCAAACTTGCCCCCCAGGATATTGGTTCCCCTCCAGTTCAGGTGCAACCTGTTGCTCCTGTACAGGTCAACTCTGCCCCAGAAGAGTCATAGTCACAGTCATACAGTACGGAAACTGGCCCTTCGACCCTCCTCATCCATGTCGACTAAGTTGACATACTCCGCTTCTATAGCTCTCACCTTAAGCCTGTGCCCTCTAGTTTTAGAATCCTCTACCTGCTTCTTAAACGTTAGGATAGACCCAGCCTCAACTACCTCCTCTGGCAGCTTGTTCCATCCACCCTTTGACCTCTGGTAGTGCGTGTATTCAAGCTTATGAACCTTCTGCTTGATGGAAGTGAGGAGGAGGAGGATAGGCCCGGGTGGGACAAGTATCTGATTATGTTGACGGCTTTTCCAAGATTTCCTCCCACATCCCAAAGACGTGCGGGTTTGTAATTTAATTGGAGTCTGTAAAGTGCCTCTAAAATGTAGGCAGTGAATGAGAAAATGAGACTAGTGTGAATGGGGAAATCCATGGTCGGCCCGGACTCAGTGGGCCGAAGGGTATCTTTCCATGCTGTATCACTAAATTAAACCAAAGTAAACCAGTTCTCCAACACCTGTCATTGTCATAGAGGTGCACAGGGTGGAAACTGGCCCTTCGGCCCACCGAGTCCATGCTGACCCGGTCACATGCTGAACTGGTCCCCTTTGCCTGTGTTTGGCCTGTATCCCTGACCCTGTACCAGTTGTCCATTGCTTGTCACTGACCCCATCCCTGCTGCAGGCTGGGCCCATCCTGTATCATGGACCCATTGTTGGGGCTGTTCCCCGTCCTGTATCATGGGCCTGTTGCTGGGGCTGGTCCCCGTCCTATATCACGGGCCTGTTGCCGGGGCTGGGCCCCATCCTATATCATGGGCCTGTTGCCAGAGCTGGGCCCCATCCTATATCACAGGCCTGTTGCCGGGGCTGTTCCCTGTCCTATATCACTGGCCTGTTGCCATATCACGAGCCCGTGCCGGGGCCCCATCCTATATCACGGGCCTGTTGCCGGGGCTGGGCCCCATCCTATATCACGGGCCCGTTGCCGGGGCTGGGCCCCATCCTATATCACGGGCCCGTTGCCGGGGCTGGGCCCCGTCCTATATTACGGGCCCGTTGCCGGGGCTGGTCCCCGTCCTACATCAAGGGCCCATTGCTGGGGCTGGGCCCCATCCTATATCATGGGTCCATTGTTGGGGCTGTTCCCCGTCCTATATTACGGGCCCGTTGCCGGGGCTGGGCCCCGTCCTATATCACGGGCCCGTTGCCGGAACTGGCCTTGTTTTGTATCACGGGCCCTGGACCCCGTTGTGTCTTACGGGACCGGCCCAGCATGGGATGGGCCCTGTCCTGTCTCACAGCCCCAGACCATATACTGTCTCACGAGTTAGAGCCACATTCTGTCTTACAGGCCCAGAGTCCCGTGCCATCTCAAGGGCCCAGCCCGGCCTAGTCCTGTGGCACAGGCGCAGCCTAGCCCAGAGTCCTGTACTTTCTCTCAGACCCAGGCCCTGTCCCGTCTCAGGGGCCCATCGCTGGGCCCTGTCCCATCTCATGGGCCCGCCAGGCGACACACAATCACATGGATTTAACCACACAAGATAAACAAGCGATGAGTTTCATCATCACCATCATAGCTTTAATTTAGCTGCCTAATGACTCAGATCTCACAGATAGATAAAAGTTGTCAGTGACTCTACTCTAATGAATTTCTTGCCACTTGTAATCAAGGCAGCCTGTCGAGGCGGGTGATTAATGGGCCCCCAGAGGATTCCCCAACACTCAGGTTTCATTAGTTTTAATGCATTCACAGGCAAATTAACGCTAACTTGTGTACGTGTCTCTGAGAGCAGCCTCTGATTAATTCTGATGGAAGCAGAGATCGCTTCAGCAAATGATAACGACCCGGTTACAGACAGCCTGAGAGAGGGACGGGGAGAGACAGAGAGAAACAGGAGAGACAGAGAGAGGGACTGTGGGGCTGGTGGAGACACAGAGAGAGAGGGGAGAGACAGAGAGAGGGGGGGAGATAGAGAGAGGGACAGGGGAGATAGAGTGGGATGAAGAGAGACAGGAGGGAGAGAGAGAGAGGGACAGAGAGGGATGGGAGAGGAGACAGAGAGGGGGGCAGGGCGAAGATAGAGAGAGGGGGGAGACAGAGAGAGGGGCAGGGAGAAGAAAAGGGGGAGAGACAGAGGGGCAGGGGGGAGACAATAAGAGATAGAAAGAGACGGTAATGGAGACAGGGACAGAGAGGGAGTGAAGAGACAGAGAGTGAGGGGACAGAGACGGGGAAGGACATGGGGTAGACAGAAGAGAGTCAGTCAGAGGGCAGGGGAGGAACAGAGAGACAGCGGAGAGACAGACACCAACCTTCCGCAGAGACCGTTCCCTCCGCAACTCCCTGGTTAACTCATCCCTACCCACCCAGACCACCCCCACCCCAGTACCTGCCCCTGCAACCACAGGAGATGCAACACCTGACCCTATACCTCCTCCCTCGACTCTGTCCAGGGGCCCAGACAGTTTCAGGTTAGGTAGAGGTACACTTGTACCTCCTCCAACCTCATCTACTGTATCTGCTGTTCGAGATGTGGACTCGTACTTCGGCGAGACCAAACGTAGACTGGGCAATCATTTCGCTGAACACCTTCTCTCAGTCCACTGGACCTACCTGATCTCCCTGTTGACAAACACTTTAATTCTCCTTCCCATTCCCACACAGTCCTTTCTGTCCTGGGTCTCCTCCATAGTCAGAATGAGGTTAATGCAAATTGGTGGAACAGCATCTCATATTTTGCTTGGGCAGCTTACAGCCCAGTGGTATGAATACTGATTTCTCTAACTTCAAGTAACCCCAGCATTCCCTCTGTCTCTATCCCTCCCCCACCCATTGCACCAGGCTCCCGTTCCTGAGGGAAACCCAGCAAACAGCCAACGAATGGCTAGTTTCCTATATCATCATTATTTTTTTGCATATCTTTCATCTGTTTATTCTATATCTCTCTACATCACTGTCTACATCTCTCGTTTCCCTTTCCCCTGACTAGTCTGACGAAGGGTCTCGACCCGAAACGTCACCCATTCCTTCTCTCCAGAGACGCTGCCTGACCCGCTGAGTTACTCCAGCATTGTGTGTCCATCCTCGCTATAAACCATCATCTGCAGTTCCTTCCGACACATGTCAGCATTTAATGGAAGTGTCTGTGCAGTGTCTTTAGAAACAGGGGCCATGTTCAGCACTCTGTGGCTCTCTGCGTCCCCACCTCATCCTTCCCGCAGTGTGGTAACCACGACTATACTCCAAGTCTGCTCTAACCAATGCTTTATACGTCTGCAACTCCATTACACTGAGTGCCTTGTCTTGTGAAGGCAAGCATCTGTGTCGCCAATGTTGGGGAGCTATGGACTTGCACCCCAAGCTTTCTCTGTCCATCAATGCTCCTGCAGTCACGGACTATACTATCTGTCCTGTTTGAATTTGTCAAGTAAAGATTCACCACGTCCCACTTGGATTAAATTCCACCTGCCACCGCCCTGCCCAACGTGCCAGCAGATCGATGTGCCGCTGTGTCCTGAGACAAACGTCCACAACACCACCAATTTCCATCTCATCTGCTATTGACACATTCTCAGCCAACGCCTACATCCTCAGCCAAGTCTTGGTATAAATGACAACCAACAAAGGTGCCAGCACCGATCCCCGTGGTCCACACTGGTTCCAGAGTATGTCAATAACCAACCCGACCTCCCGCTGGCCCAGCACTTCAACTCCCCCCATTCCGTATCCGACCTCTCAGTCCTGGACCTCCTCCACGGCCAGAGTGAGCAACACCGCAAATTGGAGGAACCTCATATTCCGCTTGGGGAGTCTGCATCCTGGTGGCATGAACATTGAATTCTCACAATTCTGTTAACCCTTGTGACTCCTCCCCTTCCTACCTCTTCCTCAGCCCTCGGGCTCCTCCTCCTCCTCCTTTTTCCTTCCTTCTCCCTGAGTCCCCCCATCCCCCATCACTCTGAAGAAGGGTTTTGGCCCAAAACGTCGCCTATCTCCTTCGCTCCATAGATGCTGCTGCACCCGCTGAGTTTCTCCAGCACTTTTGTCTACCTTTGTATCTCAGACAAACATCCCTACACCACCACCACCAACCACCCTGTTATCAGGCAACTTGGATATTTTTAAGGCAGAGATAGATTCTTGATAAGTATGGGTGTCAGGAGTTATGGGGAGAAGTCAGGAGAATAGTGGGGATGGGGGGGAGGGATTGACATAGTATAAAGATGGAGTTAAAGGGGAATTGACTACAGGAAAAGTTACAAAAAACTTCCTGAATTAATGGGAAGGAAAGTTTGAGAAGGGATAAGAGAGTAAGGTCAGGGCCAATAGTGACCGGTGTGAGCGGGATGGTAAATACCGGTCAAAGTGTTGTATATGAATGCGCAAAGTATAAGAAATAAAGTGGATGAGCTTGAGGCTCAGTTAGAGATTGGGAAGTGTAACAGAGACATGGCTGCAAGAGGACCAGGGCTGGGAACTGAATATTCAAGGGTATACGTCCTATCGAAAAGACAGACAGGTGGGCAGAGGGGGTGGGGTAGCTCTGTTGGTGAGGAATGAAATTCAATCCCTTGCGAGGGGTGACAGAATCAGGAAATGTAGTCAGTATGGATAGAACTGAGGAATTGTAAGGATAAAAAGACTTATCTACAGGCCCCCAAACAGTAGCCTGGATATAGGGTGTAAGTTGAATCAAGAGTTAAAATTGGCATGCAGTAAAGGTAATGCTGTGGTTGTTATGGGAGATTTCAACATGCAGGTAGACTGGGAAAATCAGGTTGGAACTGGACCCCAAGAAAGGGAGTTTGTGGAGTGCCTCCTAAGATGGATTCTTAGAGCAGCTTGTACGGATTTAGTGTTGTATAATGAACCGGATTTGATAAGGGAACTCGAGGTAAAGGACCCATTAGGAGGTAGTGACCATAATATGATGTTTTAATGTACAATAGTAGAGGGAGAAGGGTAAATCGGAGGTATCAGTGTTACAGTTGAACAAAGGGGACTATGGGGCCATGAGGGAGGAGCTGGCCAAAGTTGACTGGAAAGATACCCTAGCAGGGATGACAGTGGAACAACAATGGCAGGTATTTCTGGGAATAATACAGAAGGTACAGGATCAGTTCATTCCAAAGAGGAAGAAATATTCCAAGGGGAGTAAGGGGCGACCATGGCTGACAAGGGACGTCAGGGACAGTATAAAAATAAAATAGAAGAAATATAACATGGCCAAGATGAGCGGGAAGCCAGAGGATTGGGTAACTTTTAAAGAGCAACAGAAGGTAACTAAAAAGGCAATACAGGGAGAAAAGGTGAGATACGAAGGTAAGCTAGCCAAGAATATAAAGGAGGATAGTAAAAGCTTCTTTAGGTATGTGAAGAGGAAAAAAATAGTTAAGACCAAAGTTGGACCCTTGAAGACTGAAAAAGGTGAATTTATTATGGGGAACAAGGAAATGGCAGATAAGCTGAGCAGGTACTTTGGATCCATCTTCACTAAGGTGGACACAAGCAATCTTCCTGATATAGTAGTGGCCAGAGGATCTGGGGTGATGGTGGAACTGAAGAAAATGCACATTAGGCAGGAAATGGTGTTGGGTAGACTGATGGGACTGAAGGCTGATAAATCCCCAGGGCCTGATGGTCTGCATCCCAGGGTACTTAAGGAAGTGGCTCTAGAAATTGTGGATGCATTGGTGATAATTTTCCAATGTTCTATAGATTCAGGATCAGTTCCTGTGGATTCGAGGGCAGCTAATAAAAACATAGGAAACATAGAAATTAGGTGCAGGAGCAGGCCATTCGGCCCTTCGAGCCCACTTTGTAGGAAAGTGGCCATTCGGCCCTTTTATCCCACTTTGTAGGAAATGCGGGAGAGAAAACAGGGAATTCTAGACCAGTTAGCCTGACATCGGTGGTGGGGAAGATGCTGGAGTCAATTATAAAAGATTAAATAGCGGCATATTTGGATAGCAGTAACAGGATCGGTCCGAGTCAGCATCGATTTAGGAAGAGGAAATCATGCGTGACTAATCTTCTGGAATTTTTTGAGGATGTAACTAGGAAAATGGACAAGGGAGAGCCAGTGGATGTAGTGTACCTGGACATTCCGAAAGCTTTTGATAAGGTCCCACATAGGAGATTAGTGGGGGTAGGGTGCTAAAATGGGGGTGGAAGATTGCAACCTTCACATGACCCGCCCTGTTTCGACTAATGCAATCAACTCGACGCACACGAACGGAAGATCAAATAGAACGAGTTGTCCAACAACTTTAGGCCGTGCACGCCACACGTAGAAGAAGAAGATGGTGCTGACATGGGTAGAGAAGTGGTTGGCAGACAGGAAACGAAGAGTAGGGATTAACGGGCCCCTTTCAGAATGGCAGGCAGTGACTAGTGGGGTACCGCAAGGCTCGGTGCTGGGACCACAGCTATTTACAATATACATTAATGATCTAGATGCAGATGACACAAAGCAGGGTGGCAGTGTGAACTGTGAGGAGGATGCTATGCCATTTAGAACGGAGATGAAGAAAAGCTTTTTCACACAGAGAGTTGTGAGTCTGTGAAATTCTCTGCCTCAGAAGTGAGTTTTGATCTCCAAATTTGAGGAGGCATTCGCTATTGAGGGAGTTCAGCGTAGGTTTACTGAATGCTTTCAAGAGAGCTCTTAAGGATAGCGGAGCCAGGGGATATGGGGCGAAGGCATGAATGGGGTACTGATTGTGGATGATCAGCCATGATCACATTGAATGGCAGTGCTGGCTCGAAGGGCCGAATGGCCTACTCCTGCACCTATTGTCTGTTGTCTAATGGGGTTGCAATGGCAGAATAGACTTGATGGGCAGAATGGCCTAATTCTGTTCCTTTCACTTATGAACGTGAGCCATGCTACCAACTACTAGAGAGCAGTCCTGAATTGTTATCAAACTCACTGGAGACCCTCGGACTATTTTTGATCAGACTTTACTCGCATTATCTTGCACTAAATGTTATTCATGTTCTTCTCTTCATGATGCATCTGTACACTGTGGATGGTTTGATTGTAATCAGGTATTGTCTTTCTGCTGACTGGTTAGCTCACAACAAAAGCTTTTCACTGTACCTTGGTACGCCTGACAATAAACTAAACTCAGCGAAACTATCACCAAGCCAATGTTGGATCCAGTTCTCCAATGTTGGATCCAGTTCTCCAATGTTGGATCCAGTTCTCCAATGTTGGATGCAGTTCTCCAATGTTGGATCCAGTTCTCCAATGTTGGATCCAGTTCTCCAATGTTGGATCCAGTTCTCCAATGTTGGATCCAGTTCTCCAATGTTGGATCCAGTTCTCCAATGTTGGATCCAGTTCTCCAATGTTGGATCCAGTTCTTCTGCCTTCACAGGCCAAGGCGCTGAGTGTACGAGTAGGGCTGCAGACACATGACGCACTGGTTGGAGCAGACTTGGCGTATACAGTTGTGGTTAGCGCACTATTTCTCTGCCCTCATCCATGATCTAAATCATCTCCGCAAAACAACGCACTCACACGAGGGAGACTTGATCTCCCTGTACATGACATGTGACTCCCCCTCATCACTCCCCGCCTTTCAAAGTGAACAGCATCCTGTAATAGTCACGCAGTGCGGAAAAAGGCCCATTGACCCAACTCATCCATGCTAACCAAGTGCCCCATCTGAGCCGTCAATGGATATTTTTAAGGCAGAGATAGATAAATTCTTGATTAGTACGGGATTAAGGGGCTATGGGGAGAAGGCAGGAGAATGGGATTGAGAGGAAAAGATGGATCAGCCATGATTGAATGTCGGAGTAGACTTGAGGGGCCGAACGACCTAATTCTGCTCGTATCACTTATGAAGCCAGTCCAATCTACCCAAGTTTGGCACATATCCCGCTAAATCTTTCCTATTCATGTACCTGACCAAATGTCTTTTATATGTTGTCATATTACCTGCCTCATCTACCTCCTCTGGCAGCTCATTCTATCCACTGCACCTTCCACCCAATGCGTGAAAAGGTTGCCTTGACCCTATCATCCTCATGATTTTATGCACTCAGGAATCCCTCAGGATCTTTTCCAACAACCCCCTCTCCCCCTCTGATGTAAAGTTCACCGGCCTGCAATTTCCTGGTGTATTGAGTAAGGGGACATTGCCCATCCCGTAGCCTTCTGGTTTCTCACTCGTGGTAAGGAAGATGTGAGAATCGCCATTAGATCCCCGGCTCTCTCCACCACTGATTGCCGTAAGATCCTGGGATAGATTCCACCCGGCTCCGGGGAATTTATCCCACCCAGCATTTGTCCACATCTCCGGGTCACTCCGTACTGACGACATGTCTGTCTGTGTCCCCTCCCTATGTTCTCCAGGCTCCAGCCCCCACCTCCTTCTCCCTGGAGGCTGCCGCTGGGAAATAGGAATGTAAGAGCCACACACCCCGACTCCACATGAGATTTGCCTGCATCAATGAGGGGACTCACTCTGCCCTAGATAGTGTCTTGCTTCTTGTAAACTTAGTTTAGTTTCGTTTAGAGATACAGCGCGGTAACAGGCCCTTCGGCCCGAGTCCGTGCCGACCAGCGATTCCCGTACACCAACGATATCCTACACACACTGGGGACAATTTACAATTTTACCAAAGCCAGTTAACCTACAAGTCTGAACACCTTTGGAGGTGGGAGGAAACCGAAGCACATAAGCATGTGAGATTATTAAGGGTTTGGACGCGCTAGAGGCAGGAAACATGTTTCTGATGTTGGGGGAGTCCAGAACCAGGGGCCACAGTTTAAGAATAAGGAGAAAGCCATTTAGAACGGAGATGAGGAAACACTTTTTCACACAGAGAGTGGTGAGTCTGCGGAATTCTCTGCCGCAGAGGGCGGTGGAGGCCGGTTCTCTGGATACTTTCAAGAGAGAGCTAGATAGGGCTCTTAAAAATAGCGGAGTCAGGGGATATGGGGAGAAGGCAGGAACGATCAATGTGATCAGCCATGATCACATTGAATGGCGGTGCTGGCTCGAAGGGCCGAATGGCCTACTCCTGCACCTATTGTCTATTATTTATTGTCTATTGTCACCCGGAGAAAACCCACGCAGGTGACGGGGAGAGTGTACAAACTCCATACAGGCAGCACCCGTAGTCAGGATCGTTACTAGGTCTCTGGTGTGGTGAGGCGGCAAATCTACTGCCTTGCAAAATATTTTCACTCTCTTAATGCTGCTTGCTAAGGTAATTTGACATTTTCTTTTCCCGTCTTAATTTGTTTCTAAAGTTCTCTCCCACATTCTCCGTACACCTAGACAAGTACATCACAGCCGCCAGCAGTGTGTAGATGACTGATGCCAAAGGAGTCAACGCAAGGCACTCCCCACACCATAGATGATCCATGAACTCTACTCCCAGGTGAAGTCCAAGTCTGCAGCACTCAGGTCAAACGACCCCATGCTGTGAAATAAATCTCTACATGACCTTCGCAGAGCCATGACGGATGCCAAGGGGACCAGGCTGGGATTAGCGTGGGGGTTGCTGCCGGGTTGTGGGAAGAGAGTGGGGCAGTGGGATGTGGGGCAGAAGGCTGACACGACACAGCCTCAGCTGCTCCAGAGCAATACCAATGTAGCGGTAAAGTTGCTGCCTCGCAGCACAAGAGACGCGGGTTCGATCCTGACCACGGGTGCTGCCTGCACAGAGTTTGCACGTTCTCCCTGTGACCGCGCGGGTTTCCTCCCAAACTCCAAAGACGTACTGGCTTGTTGGCTATTTGGGCTTTGGGTAAAATTGTAAATTGCCCCAAGTGTGTAGGGTGGTGTTAGTTACTGTTACTCTATGGGGGCGATACTGCGCACTTGGTGGGCTTGAAGAGCCGGTTTCCACGCTGTATCTTGAAGCTAAACTAAACTGAACTAAAAAGCTCCTCGGTCACTGGCCTTTGATCGGGCTGGGGTAAATGCTGGAACATTCTGCCAGGGACGGGCTCGCTTGCAAACATGCACACAAGCCAGAAAAGACAATTACAAGTGTTGTAACTAGTGGAGCAACCCCTCATTGCCTTTAACAGAATCCATTTACAAAGCAACAAGAGCGTTGACAGGAGTATATTAAGGAGCTCTGCCTCTGACATGGCTGTGCGCTGCTCGGATTTGATTCACACAACCCTGCAGACTCGTCCCCGGCACTTAATTATACTCGGTAATAGGGTATGTAATTAACAGCAATGCACAATGACAACAATATTATTTATCACACTCCAAAGCGGGCACAGGGCGAGATGTAACAGGCCCAGCAGGGGGAGTGTGAGCTCACCTGTCCACACCTCGCAGCAGGTAACCCTGCCAGCACTCACCCTGTCACCACTGGAGCAGTGACACACTGGGCGGGTGTGCCAGGGGTCACCGCTCGCTGCCCATCACCTGGTCACAGAGCACGGAAACGGGTCCATCAGCCCAACTTGCCCACGCCGGCCAATGTGTCCCCTCTACAGTAGTCCCACCTGCCTGATACAGGGCAGTGGGCAGTGAGCAGGGATTGGTACAAGGCTGTGGGGAGAGTGTGTTTGGCTCATAT
The DNA here is from genome assembly GCA_035221665.1 of Okamejei kenojei. Classification (NCBI taxonomy): domain Eukaryota; kingdom Metazoa; phylum Chordata; class Chondrichthyes; order Rajiformes; family Rajidae; genus Okamejei; species Okamejei kenojei. Next base: position 117,854,374 of record CM069134.1, read on the forward strand.
CCCTCTAAACCTGTCCTATCAAAAAAAACATAGAAACATAGAAATTAGGTGCAGGAGTAGGCCATTCAGCCCTTCGAGCCTGCACCGCCATTCAATATGATCATGGCTGATCATCCAACTCAGTATCCCGTACCTGCCTTCTCTCCATACCCTCTGATCCCCTTAGCCACAAGGGCCACATCCAACTCACTCTTAAATATAGCCAATGAACTGGCCTCAACTACCCTCTGTGGCAGAGAGTTCCAGAGACTCACCACTCTCTGTGTGAAGAAAGTCTTTCTCATCTCGGTCTTAAAGGATTTCCCCCTTATCCTTAAGCTGTGACCCCTTGTCCTGGACTTCCCCAACATCGGGAACAATCTTCCTGCATCTAGCCTGTCCAACCCCTTAAGAATTTTGTAAGTTTCTATAAGATCCCCTCTTAATCTCCTAAATTCCAGAGAGTAGTGTATCTCCTAAACCTGTCCTATCCATGTAGCTGTGGAAATGTTTCTTAAACGTTGCGATATTACTTGCCTCAAGTACCTCCTCTGGCAGCTTGTTCCACACAACAACCACCCTTTGTGTAAAAAAGTTACGCCTCAGGTTCCTATTAAATCTTTTCCCCCTCACCTTAAACTGATGTCGTCTGGTTCTCATGTTCCGTTTCCATTAGTGACCGCAGCCCAGGCCTGAGCTTCTTGCTGTAAGGTAACGGTGGGTGAATTATCACTGACCAGTGTGTGTGTGTCAGGAATATAAGACGCAGAGTGTGAGCAGTTGCACTTTGTGGAGTCGCAGAGAGTGTGAGCAGTCACACCAGGGCAGGGTCTTCACAGTGAATGGCAGGGAACCAGGAAGTGTTGTACAGCAGAGGGATGCTGAAACCTTGAGCAAAGAAACACAAAGTGCTGGAGGAACTCAGCGGGTCAGGCAGCATGTGTGAAGGCCATGGAAAGGCGATGTTTCAGGTCAGTGCTGAGGGTAAGCGTGCAGGTACAGCAGGCAGTGAAGAAAGCAAATGGCATGTTGGCCTTCATAACAAGAGTTGAGTATAGGAGCAAAGAGATCTTTCTGCAGTTGTATAGGGCCCTAGTGATACCACACCTGGAGTATTGTGTGCAGTTTTGGTCCCCTAATTTGAGGAAGGACATTCTTGCTATTGAGGGAGTGCAGCGTAAGTTTACAAGGTTAATTCCCGGATTGTGGGACTGTCATATGCTGAGAGAATGGAGCAGCTGGGCTTGTACACTCTGGAATGTAGAAGGATGAGAGGGGATCTTATTAAAACATATAAGATTATTAAGGGTTTGGACACGCTAGAGACAGGAAACATGTTCCCGATGTTGGGGGAGTCCAGAACCTGGGGCTATAGGTTAAGAATAAGGGGTAAGCCATTTGGAACAGAGATGAGGAAACACTTTTTCTCACAGAGAGTTGTGAGTCCGTGGAATTCTCTGCCTCAGAGGGCGGTGGAGGCCGGTTCGCTGGATACTTTCATGAGAGAACTAGATCGGGCTCCTTGATATAGCGGAGTCAGGGATATGGGGAGAAGGCAGGAATTGGGTACTGATTGGGGATGATCACCCATGATCACATTGAATGGCGGTGGTGGCTCGAAGGGCCGAATGGCCTGCTCCTGCACCTAGTGTCTATTGAGTGCAGGTACGAAGTTTCCTGAAAATTGAGTCTCGGGTAGTCAAGGTGCCTACCGCTGAGAGAATGGAGGATAGAGGACCGAGGATGGAGGACCCGCCTGAAGGTGCCGCTCCAAGAGGCCGAGCGCATGGACCGGACGCGGCCTGCAGCGGTAGACGACACCAACATCCACGCTTGGCCAGGTCAAGAACCCTGCACTTACAACTGCGACTTGAGAATGGCGGCAAACTCACCAATCTGTATACTGTCTCAGTGCACATACTGTATCTGAGATGCTTTTCTAATAGACAATAGAATCGTCCGATCAGCAGAGAAGGTTATTGGCTGCAACCTTCCCTCCATTGATGAACTGTACACTGCAAGGGCCAGGAAGCGAGCGGGCAAGATCATCTCTGACCCCTCGCACCCTGGCCACAAACTCTTTGAATCACTTCCCTCTGGAAGGCGACTCCGGACTGTCAAAGCTGCCACAGCCAGACATAAAAACAGTTTTTATCCACGAGTAGTTGCTCTACTCAACAGCCAAAAATCGTAGCCTCCCTTTGATCTGGTATTTTGTTGGTTCACATGCTTGATCAATGGTGTTTTATCATTAATGTTTTATTATTATTAATGTTTAGTGTTTTCTGAGTCATTCGTAACTGTCACTGTATGCCATGTTGTTACTTGTGGGCAGAGCACCAAGGCAAATTCCTTGTATGTGAATACTTGGCCAATAAACCTACTTACTTACTTAATTTTGGAATGGAGAGGTACGAGGGGGTGATCTTATATCTGACATCCCCAGGTCACAGGGATGTCTCCATGAGAGCGAGATGGAGAGGGTGAGGGAGAGGGAAACAGAGAGCGAGACAGACTGTGGGGTGTCCCAGGGACTGAGCACACTGCTGTTTATTAAGCTGTGTGTGGATCTGTCGGGACTGTCCCAGCATACAGCAAAAACTGAACACAGCAACATCCAAACGATATTTACAGCCGGAAATATAAATATTTCGAATATACATATTATACACAAGTACCTTAATGGTGAGAGATGTATAAATATGGTAATACCAACCTAATTTCTAAAGTGTAAGAGTTTTAGTGTTTTGTAGTCAATGATTGCAGAATATCGCGCTGCTTTGGGACATGAATGGGTTAATTGAGAACACCCGCAGTATTTGGGTGCAATTTCATCCACGATTGTTAACAGCCACTGATTCAGACAGAAGAGAATTTAAACACAATTCACGAAGATTCGGCCACCCGATGGCCAGGGTGAGGTGGGGTGGGGGATGGACTCGGGGTTACTGTACTGGGGGGGTCTCCGGCACTGCATCCCTTCCGGGCTTTGTTTGCAGCTGCTGGCTGCCCCTGCAGCCTGCCTGTTACCCCCTAATGTATGTGGCTGGGGTCAGGCAGGTGAGGGGCCGGGCAGTGGCAGGAGGAGGTGGGTGCACAGCACCGGCGCTGCCCAGGGCTCCCACCCGGGCCTCAGTTTGTCGCCCGGGGCGGTGTGGGCACATACTGGCACACAGACTGCCAGTTGCCCCTCCCTGTCCTGGCACACGGCATTGCCAAGACCTCTGACCTGTGCATGTACCTACACGGCCCCTATGTGCACCTTTGACCCCGACTTGACCCCTGACCCGTGCACGTACCTACACTGATTCATGTCCGTACCCACACCGACCCGTATGTGCACCTTTGACCCCGACACGTGTTTCTATACACTTGACCCCTGACCTGTGTCTGTACCCACACTGACCCTAGTGACCAGAACTTGACAAGAGTCCATCGGTTACACCATTGACCCCTGACCCATATGCAGACCCCTGACCCCTGACCTCAGTGACCCCCGATCCACATGCATACCCACACTGCCCTCTCGTCTGTACCTGTACCCCGGGACTCCGCCTGTACCTGTACCCCGGGACTCCGCCTGTACCTGTACCCCAGGACTCCGCCTGTACCTGTACCCCAGGACTCCGCCTGTATCCCGGGATCCCGCCTGTACCTGTACCCCTGGACTCCGCCTGTACCTGTACCCCAGGACTCCGCCTGTACCTGTACCCCGGGACTCCGCCTGTACCTGTACCCCTGGACCCCGCCTGTACCTGTACCCCTGGACCCCGCCTGTACCTGTACCCCGGGACTCCGCCTGTACCTGTACCCCTGGACCCCGCCTGTACCTGTACCCCGGGACTCCGCCTGTACCTGTACCCCTGGACTCCGCCTGTACCATGCCGGCAGTAATGGAACCATCACCGTTGCAATGCAGGCAATGACCGGTGCCCACAGCCACCTGACAATGTGCCCGGGCCAGACTTGGACAGAGAGCTCCACCTGGTCTGCGGGTGGGATGATGATCAAGGTGGGATGCGGCATCCTCTGGTCCTCAGGCAGGGATGGGATGGGCCCCACACAGTGACTGCCCGAGGTGAGGAGTGAAGCTCCCCTCCCCTCCCCAGACCCTTCTCCACAACGCCCCACCCCCACCTCCAGGGGAGATCAGCCAACAAAAAAGAGCCATAGTGGTGACTCACCCCTCCCCTCCCACCGCCAGCAACCCCCAACCCGCCCCACACTCTGAACCATCGTTACTCTTCATTGTAAAGCTCCAAATATTGTTCCAGCAAAGTCTCTCACCTCAGTGAGCACGCGTGTGGACACGCACACGTACACGCGTGGTCTCACACACACACACATTGTCCTTTAGACCTCGTGCACGCAGAGATCAATGGGACTGCGCACGCCCAAACACGGGCGGAGGGAATCGCCGGCTATGCGAGTGGGGGGGAGCACAGGACCGAGAGAAAGGGAAGGGGCACGGCTGTGAGAGGGGTGAGGGGCAGTGTAGGGCTGTGGGAGGGGGAGGGAGGGGAGTATAGGACTGGGGGAGTGTGCACCAATCAAGTGTGTCCCACACAAGCCCGGGCAAGTGTGGCCCTCAGATCTCGGCACAGGGAGACCCGAGTCGCAATGAGTGTGCAAAGGCAATGTGAAGGTGCTGTGTGAGTGTGCGGCATTTGTGTTCAGAGTGTGCAATATGTGTGTGCGGTGAATGTGCACCGAGTGCTCACTGTGCCGTGCGGCTGTACACAAGCGTGCTCACATTCTGTGCACACAGCGTGTGTACAGAGGTTATTAAGTGATTGTGCAGTGAGTGTGCGCTGTGCGCACAGTTAGTGTGCACAATGAGCGTGCAAGAGTGTGAACAATGAGTGTGCAGTGAGTGTGCATGGAGAGTGTGCACAGAGAGTGCCCCAACCCCCAGGACAGCCCTTGCCCTTTGTTGCAGCCCAGGGTCGGTACAGGGTGACCGTCTCTTACCACCCCCCCCCCCCCCCCCCACTCCCCATCTTGCCGTCGGTGGGGACACGGCCCAGCGCCCATGGACCCGGCGTCCAGTCTCCTGTCACCGCCGGTCCGTCACTGCTGAGACCTCCTGGGATCTGCTGGGTTCTCCTGTCATGGCACCCCCCCACCCCCTCTCATGTCAGATTTAGGGGTGCGGGGTGAGGTTGGGGGGATGGGGATGAGCTGTGGGGGTGTGGTTGAGGGGTGTGAATGGGGGTGAGGAAGGAGGGGCAAAGGGCATTAGGTGGGGGTGAGCTGTGAGGGTGAGGTTGGGGGGAGCGGTGGGTGAGGGAGGGAGGGAGGGGGGTGACGGAGGGGCATTGTTGAGAGGGCAGGGTCTCTGCAGGCTGTTTGTCATGAGGAGGGTGGGGTTCCAACATGTCCCCCCCCCCCCCACTGGAGAGACGTAGAGGGGGGGAGAGCCTCTCCCCGCGCTGGGAGACCCGACTGGCCCAGACTCCTGCTGACTGCAACATTCTTGAGGTAGGAGGGGATGTGTGCAGGGAGGGGGAGGGGAGGTGGATGGGGTGGGAGGGGAGGTCAGGGTGGAGGTGGGAGGGGATGTCAAGGTGTGGGGACACGGGAAGAGGGGTTGGTGACATGGCAAAGCTGGGCCCAGTGGCTCCCAGGTGTTGCTGTATCAGATGATGGTGGGATGGGAGGGAAGGACAGGGTGGGGCTGGGAGGTGGAGGGGTTGGGACGGGGTGAAACCGGGGGGGGGGGGGGTGGCGGTGGAAGGGAGGGGAGGAAGAGGGGGTTAGTAGGGGGAGAGGGGAGCAGGGATGGGGTGTGGCTGGGAGGGGGAGTAGCGGGTTGGGGGAGCAGGTGGAGGGGGATCAGGGGTTGGGGGATCAGACGGTGTGGGTCGGCCGGGGGAGCAAAGTGTAGGGGTCAGAGAGGGGGTGGGGGGGAGAGCAGGATGTGAGGGTCAGGGAGGGTTTCCCCAGTTGTTTCGGCCGTGTCAGATGATGGATGCGCTACGGTTCAGCTCGAGCCCCGCATTGTTGTTGAGGTTGGTGTTCCTTCGGGCCAGGTTGGGAGTGGGGATGGGGATGAAGTTGTCCCCGGGGCAGCCGTACTGTGTGAGGATCTCGATGCACTCCGGGCTCCCTGCACGGCGAGCGTAGGCCAGCGGCGTCAATCCCCGCGCATCTCGGCTCTTCACGTCCACCCCGTACTGTGGAGCAATGGAAAACATTGTCGGTGATTTCACCGGTGACTGTCAGAGGCTCACTTTAGTTTAGTTTCAATTAGTTCTAGATATACAGCACGGAAACAGGCCCTTCGGCCCATCGAGTCCACACTGACCAGCGATACCCGCACACTATCCTACACACACTAAGGACAATTTACAATTTTACCAAAGCCAATTTAAAAATAAGGAGTAAGCCATTTAGAACGGAGACGAGGAAATGCTTTTTCTCACAGAGAGTGGTGAGTCTGTGGAATTCTCTGCCTCAGAGGGCGGTGGAGGCAGGTTCTCTGGATGCTTTCAAGAGAGAGCTAGATAGGGCTCTTAAAAATAGCGGAGTTAGGGGATATGGGGAGAAGGCAGGAAGGCAGAAGATTACCCCTCAGATTCCTATTAAATCTTTTCCCCTTCACCTTGAACCTATGTCCTCCGGTCATACCCACGCAGGTCACAGGGAGAACATACAAACTCCCGACAAATGGCCCCAGTAGTCAAGATTTCTCTGGATACTTTCAAAAGAGAGAAGAGAGCTAGATAGGGCTCTTAAAGATAGCGGAGTCAGGGGATATGGGGAAAGGGCTGGAATTGGGTACTGATTGGGGATGATCAGCCACGATCACATTGAATGGCGGTGCTGGCTCGAAGGGCTGAATGGCCTACTCCTGCATCTGTTGTCCATTGTCTATTGTCTAATTGGCCGACAAACCTGCAGGTCTTTGGAGTGTGGGAGGAAACCTGAGAACCCGGAGATAAACCACGCAGGTCACGGGGCCAGACAGCACCCATAGGCAGGATCGAACCCGGGTCTCTGACGCTGTGTCGCAGCAACTCTACCAGCCGTGCAACCGTGCTGCAGCTTCTGGCCCCCCAAAACACCCATCACCAACCATGCAATCGATTCATAATCAGCAGTACATAACCAGACCGTAATAGTGCAAGACCAAAGTGTGTAGGAGTTCACAGTTACTGAGGTCAGTGTTGTGCAGTGTTCAAGTGCCTGCTGCTGGGAAGTTGTTCTTGAACCTGGAGGTCACGGTTTTCAGGCTCCTGTACCTGCTTCCTGATGGTAGCAGTGAGATGAGAGCATGGCCAGGATGGAGCGGGTTTCTGATAATGCTGGCTGCACTTTCTAAGGCAGCGCCTTGTAAATCCCTTCGATGATAGGGAGGTTGCATCAACGTGTTGGGCCCCAGGACATCAGACGTGTGCACTACCATGAACTTGAAGCTGTGATTCTCCACCCTCTCACATTGATGGGAAATCACTCACATAATACAATACCAGGGACAGCACAGAAGCAAAAGGGAGGGAACGAAGCAGTGATGGGAGAGAGTGCCATGGGGCACGCCAGTCTCATGACCCAGGAGAGATGGTTCATGGGGTGATGTGTCATGGGGTGAAGGGTCATGGTGCGTTGTGTCATGGGCTGAAGGGTCATGGTACGTTGTGTCATGGGGTGAAGGGTCATGGTGCGCTGTGTCATGGGGTGAAGGGTCATGGGGTGACGGGTCCCTTACCCATATGAGAAGCTGTGTGATGACCACGTTGGCCATGGCAGAGGAGAGGTGCAGCGCAGTCCTGCCATCTCCGTCCCCGTACGTCTCGTTCACCTCCTCCTTGGTGCCGTGAGCGAGGAGCAGCACTACCTGCCGCAGGTCATCCTCCACCACCGCCCGCAGCAGCTGCTGCCCCAGCGGGATGTCTGACTGTGGCAGAGATGCCAGCAGCAGCTTCTGCTCGTACTTGGCCCGAATCCATCGCTCCTTCTCCTCCCTACGGCACAGGGTGAAGAGGGTGAGACCTACACCGCACACTGTACCCAGCCCAACCCAGCCCAGCCCGGCCCGGCCCAGCCCGGCCCAGCCCAGCCCAGCCCAGCCCAGCCCAGCCCAGCCCAGCCCAACCCAGCCCAGCCCAGCCCAGCCCAACCCAGCCCAGCCCAACCCAGCCCAGCCCAGCCCAGCCCAACCCAGCCCAGCCCAGCCCAGCCCAACCCAGCCCAGCCCAGCCCAGCCCAGTCCAACCCAATCCTGCCCAGCCCAGCCCAGCCCAACCCAGCCCAGCCCAGCCCAGCCCAATCTGGCCCAGCAGAACCCAGCCCAGCCCAGCCCAGCCCAGCCCGGCCCAGCCCAGCCCGGCCCAGCTCAGTCCAACCCAGCACAGCCCAGCCCAGCCCAGCCCAATCCGGCCCAGCCCAGCTCAGTCCAACCCGGCCCAGACCAGCCCAACCCGGCCCAGCCCAGCCCAGCCCAACATGGCCCGGCTCAGCCCAGCCCAGCCCAGCCCAACACAATTCGGCCCAGCCCAGTCCAACCCGGCCCAGACCAGCCCAGCCCGGCCCAGCCCAGCCCGGCCCAGCTCAGTCCAACCCAGCACAGCCCAACCCATCCTGGCCCTGGAACCACTGATCCTTCTCCTCTCTGCAACACAATGGGGTAGGAGCAAAGGGTCAGATCTATACCATACCTGGCCCCGCACACAGACACCCAGCCCAGACAAACTCACTAACTCAGTCACACACACTCACTAACCCATCACACACACACACACTAACCCATCACACACTCACTAAACCATCACACACACTCACTAACCCGTCACACACTCACTAACCCATCACACACTCACTAAACCATCACACACTCACTAAACCATCACACACACTCACTAACCCGTCACACACACTCACTAACCCGTCACACACTCACTAAACCATCACACACACACACACACTAACCCATCACACACTCACTAACCCGTCACACACTCACTAACCCATCACACACACACACACACTAAACCCATCACACACTCACTAACCCATCACACACACTCAGTAAACCATCACACACACTCACTAACCCGTCACACACTCACTAACCCGTCACACACTCACTAAACCATCACACACACACACACACTAACCCCATCACACACTCACTAACCCGTCACACACTCACTAACCCATCACACACACTCAGTAAACCATCACACACACTCACTAACCCGTCACACACTCACTAACCCATCACACACACTCAGTAAACCATCACACACACTCACTAACCCAGTCACACACACTCACTAACCCCGTCACACACACTCATTAACCTCGTCACACTCACTAACCCAGTCACACACTCACTAACCCCGTCCCACACACTCACTAACCCAGTCACACACACACTCACTAACCCGTCGCAAACTCAGTAACCAGTCACTCACTAACCCAGTCACACGCACACTAACCCCGTCACAGACACGCTAACCCAGTCACACACACTCACTAACCCCGTCACACGCACACTAACCCCGTCACACACACTCACTAACCCAGTCACACACTCACTAACCCGTCCCACACACTCACTAACCCTGTCACACACACTCACTAACCCGTCACACACTCACTAACCCGTCACACACTCACTAACCCCGTCACACACACGCTAACCCAGTCACACACACACTAACCCCGTCACACACACTCACTAACCCGTCACACACTCACTAACCCAGTCACACACACTCACTAACCCCGTCACACACACGCTAACCCAGTCACACACACACTAACCCCGTCACACACACACTAACCCCATCACACACACACTAACCCAGTCACACACACACTAACCCCATCACACACACACACTAACCCAGTCACACACACACTAACCCCGTCACACACACTCACTAACCCGTCACACACTCACTAACCCAGTCACACAACTCACTAACCCCGTCACACACACGCTAACCCAGTCACACACACACTAACCCCGTCACACAACACTAACCCCATCACACACACACTAACCCAGTCACACACACACTAACCCCATCACACACACACACTAACCCAGTCACACACACTCACTAACCCGTCACACACTCACTAACCCAGTCACACACACTCACTAACCCCGTCACACACACGCTAACCAGTCACACACACGCTAACCCCAGTCACACACACACACTAACCCATCACACACACTCACTAACCCCGTCACACAACACACTAACCCAGTCACACACACTCACTAACCCATCACACACACACTAACCCAGTCACACACACACTAACCCATCACACACACACTAACCCCGTCACACACACTCACTAACCCATCACAACACACTAACCCCGTCACACACACACACTAACCCAGTCACACACACTCACTAACCCATCACACACACACTAACCCCGTCACACACACACACTAACCAGTCACACACACTCACTAACCCATCACACACACACTAACCCCGTCACACACACACTAACCCCCGTCCCACACACTCACTAACCCAGTCACACACACACACTAACCCAGTCACACACACTCACTAAGCCGTCACACACTCACAACCCCATCACACACTCACTAACCCCGTCACACACACACTCACTAACCCAGTCACACACACTCACTAACCCAACCCAGTCACACACACTCACTAACCCAGTCACACACACTCACTAACCCCGTCACACACACACTAACCCAGTCACACACACTCACTAACCCCGTCACACACTCACTAACCCAGTCACACACACACTAACCCCGTCACACACACTCCACTAACCCAGTCACACACTCACTAACCCAGTCACACACACTCACTAACCCCGTCACACACTCACTAACCCAGTCACACACACACTAACCCAGTCACACACACTCACTAACCCAGTCACACACTCACTAACCCAGTCACACACACTCACTAACCCCGTCACACACACAACACTAACCCAGTCACACACACTCACTAACCCAGTCACACACACTCACTAACCCATCACACATACTCACTAACCCATCACACACACACACACACTAACCCCATCACACACTCACTAACACGCACTCACTAACCCAGTCACACACTCACTAACCCATCACGCACTCACTAACCCAGTCACACACTCACTAACCCCGTCACCACTCACTAACCCAGTCACACACTCACTAACCCATCACGCACTCACTAACCCAGTCACACACTCACTAACCCAGTCACACACTCACTAACCCAGTCACACACACTCACTAACCTAGTCACACACTCACTAAACCCCGTCACACACACACTAACCCCGTCACACACTCACTAACCCCGTCACACACACTCACTAACCCAGTCACACACACTCACTAACCCATCACACACACTCACTAACCCATCACACACACTCACTAACCCCGTCACACACTCACTAACCCCGTCACACACACTCACTAACCCCGTCACACACACTCACTAACCCCGTCACACACACTCACTAACCCATCACACACACTCACTAACCCCGTCACACACTCACTAACCCGTCACACACACTCACTAACCCATCACACACACTCACTAACCCATCACACACTCACAAACCCATCACACACACTCACTAACCCCGTCACACACACTCACTAACATCACACACTCACTAACCCATCACACACACTCACTAACCCATCACACACACTCACTAACCCATCACACACTCACTAACCCATCACACACTCACTAACCCATCACACACACTCACTAACCCATCACACACACTCACTAACCCATCACACACACTCACTAACCCATCACACACACACACTCACTAACCCATCACACACACTCACTAAACCATCACACACACTCACCAACCCAGTCACACACACTCACTAACCCATCACACACTCACTAACCCATCACACACTCACTAACCCCGTCACACACTCACTAACCCCGTCACACACACACTCACTAACCCCGTCACACACACTCACTAACCCCGTCACACACACTCACTAACCCCGTCACACACACTCACTAACCCCGTCACACACACTCACTAACCCCGTCACACACACTCACTAACCCCGTCACACACACTCACTAACCCCGTCACACACACTCACTAACCCCGTCACACACACTCACTAACCCCGTCACACACACTCACTAACCCCCGTCACACACACTCACTAACCCCGTCACACACACACTGACCCAGTCACAAACACTGAAGAAGGCAAGCGTGCCAAACACTTTCTTCACCACAAAAAGACACAAAGTGCTGCAGTAACTCAGTGGGTTAGGCAGCATCTTGGAAAACATGCATAGGTGACTCAGTCTGAAGAAAGGTCCCGACCTGAAAGATCACCAATCCATGTTCTCCAGAGATGCCGCCTGACCCACTGAGTTAGTCCAGCACTTGTGCCTTTTTTTTGTAAACCAGCACCTGCAGTTCCTTGCAACGTCTTCACCACCCTGTCCACCTGACTTGCCACTGTCATGGAACCGTGTACGGTACCCCGCATCTCACAGTTGTCCACCACAACGGGTTAGTGCTGTGTAAGTCCTGCCCTGTCCTGACATACCAAAGCGTAACATCTCATGCTTGTCACTGAAGCAGAAAGATGTTGCTGGACGCGACAATAATCAACCAATACAGATTGATGCTGTGGGTGACACAGCACGGAAACAGGCCCTTCAGCCCTACTCATCCATGCTGACCAACCTGCCCCATCTACACTAGTCCCCCCCTGTCTGTGTTTGGCCCATATCCCTCTAAAACGTTCCTATCCATGTACCTGTCCAGGTGTCTTTAAAATGCTGTTATAGTACCTGCCTCAACTCGTCCTCTGGCAGCTCGTTCCATATGCACACCATCCTTTGAGGTAGACTTTGCCTCTCAGGTTCCTATTAAATCTTTGCTTCTCACCTTAAACCCATGTCTTCTGATCCTTGATTCCCCTACTCTGGGTAAAGAGCTCTGTGCATTCACCCACTCAACCTCATGATCTTATTCACAGTTTCCATACGTATGATTTTACGTTCAGGGGTGTGGGGTGGGGAGTGTGTGGGCGAGGGTCTGAGGGGTGAGGGGCGGGGGAGGGTGTGTGTGGGGATCAGGGTGTGTCGGGGATAAAACTGGAAGTGGCCCTGTGCTTGGGAGGTTGAAGGAGGTCGGGCGAGGAGAGGGACGGTGGGTGCAGCGGGTGCCAAGACCTGGCGCCTCTTGCATATGGACTGAGTGAGCTGTTTCTATGCATTACTGCATGTACTTAACTGGGGATTGTACTCACAGGCAAAAAGCACCGTGCCTTGGGACACTCGATAATAGAGAACCCATTGAGGACTGCTGCACATGTAGGGAGCCTCCATGAGAGGCGGCACAGGGGCGCAGCAGGTAGAGCTGCTGCCTCGCAGCGCCAAAGACCCGGGTTCCACCCTAACCTCGGGTGCTGTCTGTGTGGAGTTTGCACGTTCTCCCTGTGACTGCATGGGTTTCCTCCCACATCCCAAAGAAGTACGATTTTGCAGGTTAGTGTGTAGGGAGTGGATGAGAAGGTGGGCTAACATAGAGCAAGTGTGAAGATAGACACAAAAAATGTGGAGTCACTCAGCGGGGCAGGCAGCATCACTGGAGAGAAGGAACGGGTGACGTTTTGGGTCGATACCCTTCTTCAGTCTTCGGTTTAAACCAGCATCTGCAGGTCCCTCCTACACATCGAGCTAGCGTGAACGGGTATATCGATGGTCGGCGTGGACTGGATGGGCTGAAGGGCCTGTTTCCGTGCCTCAATGTTTGGGACAGGTAGACGGAGAAGAGTTAACCAGTGAGGCTGTGCAGGACATTGAGTGGACGGGGAGCTGCCGTGATCACAGCGCTCCCGCAGACAGAGTGGGCGCTGGGCGCGGTTTGTCGGCGGCCGGCGAGCGAGCGAGCGCCTGGTGGCTGCCTCCTACCCGCTCGACAGCCGTCGTCTCAGAGCCCAGGGGAGCGGGGAATCGATGGGACACAATAATGCAGCCGCACTGGCCACGTCAGCGTGGACAAAGAGAGACCCATTTCGCTTCACAACTCTTATCGGCCAGATCTGCCTGACGACGGAAATCAATGCGGTGACTGACGAACGCACAGAGAACGCCCGGTGAAGGCCGACCTCCGACCCGCTGCTTTCACTGATAACGTCCACAGACGCCAGGCTGCCTGTCTGTCTGTCTGTCTGTGTGTGTGAGTGACTGACAGAGGCTGCTCCCCATATAGGCTCGCAGCTCGCAGCCCCTCCGAGACCACCCTCCCACAAACAATGCCCCTGCATCTTTAACCCTTCCCACGCCAGGCTGCCAAACCACATCTGTACTGCCGCCAGATGTGAACACCGTCTCTGTTCCACTGCCAGTTGTGGAGACCGTCTGGGTCGCTGGGTCCAGATGTGGAGAGGGCCTCTGTACTTGTGCCAGATGTGCAGGCAGCCTCTCCTCACCTGGACCCAGAGGTGTGGAGAAGGCCCCTGTCACCGCTGACAGATGTGGCCATGATCTCTCTCGCCGTCGCCAGATGTGGAGACCATGAAGGAACACCAATCATCGACGGTTTTGCCATTCCAGCGCCGTGGGGCCACAGGGAACAGGAGAGCAACTCCTTGGTTAGGCCTCAGCTCAGTGAGTCATAGACTGTCGAACAGCACAACACAAAAACAGGCCCTTCGGCCCACAATGTCCATGCGGGCCATGAAGCCAAGGACATCATTATCTGCCTGCATGTTATCCCTATCCCTCCATTCCCTGCATATCCATGCGCCTATCTTCAACGCCACTATCGTATCTGCCTTCAGCAACACCCCTGGCAGCGCGTTCCAGGCCCACACCACCCTCTGTGTAAACATGCTTGCCCTACACTTCTCCTTTGAACTTTGCTCCTGTCACCTTACAGATATGGTCCTCCATTGTGTGTCTCTCATAATTTTATATACTTTTGATTAAAAAAAATATTCTGAGGGAAAACACATTGAGTGTTGAAGGTGTGGTCTCATTGACTCACCAATGGCCTGCGTGGGTGGGGTCTGCGGCCTATTCCCAGTCCAGGTCACTCATCGTTTTAGAGTGGAGGATTCAAGGAGTACAAGACCACCGTTCCCTCAAAGAGGCATCACCGTGAGATAGGGTAGCGACAAGGTGGTGAAGAGGCACGCTGGCCTTCGTCAGGCGGGATATTGAGTGTGGAAGTTGCACGTTATGTTACAGTTTATGTCAGATGCCGGTGAGGCCGCATTTGGAGTTTTGTGTTTGGCTTTGGTCACCGTGCTGTGGAAAACCTGCCATCCAGCTGCAAACAGTGCAGAGGAGATTCACGAGGATGCTGCCAGGACCCGAGGGCCTGAGCTTCAGGGAAAGGTTGGACCGTGGTGATCTCATAGAGGTGCATAGAATCTTGAGGGGATTAGATAAGGGGAATCACGAACCAGGCGAGATAGGTTTAAGGTGAGAGGGGAAAGATTTAATAGGAACCTGAGGGGCAACTTTTGGGAGGTGACACCATTTCCAGGGAACAATGTGCCTGCACTCCAAGATCCCTCTGCTCTACAACACGCCCCGGGGCCTTGCCGTTCACTGTGAAGGTCCTGCCTTGCTTTGACTTAGCAAAAAGCGACACCTTGCACTAGTCTGCCTTAAACTCCGTTAACCATTCCTCAGCCCACCTGTGAACATCCTGTTATATTTTTTTAAGTAATTTTATACGATACTGCCTGGTGTCTGCAAACTTACTAATCATGCCATGCACATTCTCATCTGAATCGTTGATACAGCTGACAAACAGCAACGGGCCCAGCACCTCCCTGAGGCACACCACTACTCACGGGCCTCCAGTCTGAGAAACAACCTCCCACCATCACCCTCAGCTACTTCTCTATCCAGCCGGCTGGCTCTCCCTGGATCCCAAGCGACCTAACCTTGCGGAGCAGCCCACCGTGCGGATGTGAACTCTGTGTGGTTGTGGCCTGAGGTGTGAATGGTTTCAGACTTGCAGTGTTTGCGTTGTGATTCCCCTCACTTTCCCGGCCGCGCTGCACATTCACGTAACGCACAGCCCTCAGCAACGCCAGCCTATAATTAGAATTAATACCAAGCTTCAGCTGGCTGAGTGGAGTCATTCCAAAGGCAGGGTTTTGGGAAGTGTCATAACTACTGATTAATTAGTTCCAAACACATTTTAATAGGCAAACACAAATCACTTTCCATGGTCGCCCACTTTGCTGGTAGCTCGTTCAAGTGAATGAGGCTGTGAGTGCACGTTCCTGCGGCCAATGGGGACAGTCTGCTCCGACCCAGACCAGTCCAGGCCAACCCGCTGCTCCGACCCAGACCAGTCCAGGCCAACCCGCTGCTCCAACCCAGACCAGTCTAGCTGCTCCAACCTAGACCAGTCAAGGCCAACCCGCTGTTCCAACCCAGACCAGTCTAGGCTCGCTCCAACCCAGACCAGTTTAGCTGCTCCAACCCAGTCCAGACCAGTCCAGGCCCACTCGGTGGCAGTCCCGTGTGCCTGTGACCCCTCGCCCAGTGAGGGTCAGTGTGTGTGTGTGTGTGTGTGGGACCGTCAGTGTGTGTGTGTGTGGGACGCTCAGTGTGTGTGTGTGTGTGTGTGTGTGTGTGTGTGTGTGTGTGTGTGTGGGACCGTCAGTGTGTGTGTGTGGGACCATCAGTGTGTGTGTGTGTGTGTGTGTGTGTGGGACACTCAGTGTGTGTGTGTGTGGGACGCTCAGTGTGTGTGTGTGTGTGTGTGTGTGTGTGTGGGACCGTCAGTGTGTGTGTGTGTGTGTGTGTGTGTGTGTGTGTGTGTGGGACCGTCAGTGTGTGTGTGTGTGTGTGTGTGTGGGACCGTCAGTGTGTGTGTGTGTGTGTGTGTGTGTGTGTGTGTGGGACCGTCAGTGTGTGTGTGTGTGTGTGTGTGTGTGGACAGTCAGTGTGTGTGTGTGTGTGTGTGTGTGTGTGTGGGACCGTGTGTGTGACCGTCAGTGTGTGTGTGTGTGTGGTGGGACCGTCAGTGTGTGTGTGTGGGGACCGTGTGTGTGTGGGACCTGTGTGTGTGTGACCGTCAGTGTGTGTGTGTGTGTGTGTGTGTACCGTCAGTGTGTGTGTGTGTGTGTGTGTGTGTGTCAGTGTGTGACCGTCAGACCGTCAGTGTGTGTGTGTGTGTGTGTG
Organism: Okamejei kenojei; assembly: GCA_035221665.1. NCBI lineage: Eukaryota > Metazoa > Chordata > Chondrichthyes > Rajiformes > Rajidae > Okamejei > Okamejei kenojei. Next base: position 117,871,548 of record CM069134.1, read on the forward strand.
TGTGTGTGTGTGTACCGTCAGTGTGTGTGTGTGTGTGTGTGTGTGGGACCGTCAGTGTGTGTGTGTGTGTGACCGTCAGTGTGTGTGTGTGTGTGTGGGACCGTCAGTGTGTGTGTGTGTGTGTGTGTGTGACGTCAGTGTGTGTGTGTGTGTGTGTGTGTGTGTGGGACCGTCAGTGTGTGTGTGTGTGTGTGTGTGTGGGACCGTCAGTGTCAGTGTGTGTGTGTGTGTGTGTGTGTGGACCGTCAGTGTGTGTGTGTGTGTGTACCGTCAGTGTGTGTGAGTGTGGACGTCAGTGTGTGTGTGTGTGTGTGTGGTTCAGTGTGTGGGACCGTCAGTGTGTGTGTGTGTCAGTGTGTGTGTGTGTGTGTGTGTGGGACCGTCAGTGTGTGTGTGTGTGTGTGTGTGTGGGACCGTCAGTGTGTGTGTGTGTGTGTGTGGGACCGTCAGTGTGTGTTGTGTGTGTGGGACCGTCAGTGTGTGTGTGTGTGTGTGTGTGTGTGACCGTCAGTGTGTGTGTGTGTGTGTGTGGGACCGTCAGTGTGTGTGTGTGTGGGACCGTCAGTGTGTGTGTGTGTGTGTGGGACCGTCAGTGTGTGTGGGACCTCCCCACCCCCCTCCACCAGCGTGGGTCAGTGTGTGTGAGGGACCCGTTCCCCTCCATGAGGGTCAGTGTGCCGGGACTGATACAACACACACATGGAAGGAATGTCGGGCTGCTTCCGTGCTCGGACTGCTGGGTCTCTGAGGATTAACGAGGCTCAGAGTGTGTTAGTGACACAGAGCTCATTAGTAATACAGGGTGACGAGGTGACGGGATCGGTAATTAAATTAACAAAGTTAGAGGTAAAGGAAACTAAGTGAAAGGCAAGATGCTGTAGAGACGCTCCTCGATTAAAACACCAAACATTAACTGTCTGTAATTAGAGTCACACAGCACAGACACAGGCCCTTCAGCCCAACGTGTCCATGCTGATCAAGGTGCCCCATTTATACTGGTCCCATTTGTCCATGTTTGGCCCATATCCCTCTCCTATCCTATCCTTTCCTATCCAGGTACCTGTCTAAATCTCTATGAAATGTTATTATAGCATCTGCCTCAACTACCTCCTCTAGCAGCTTGTTCCATATGCCCACTGTGTGAAAATGTTGCTCCTCAGATTCCCATTAAATCATTCCCCTCTCCATATAACCATTACAGCACGGAAACAGGCCATCTCGGCCCTTCTAGTCCGTGCCGAACACTTACTCTCACCTAGTCCCATCTACCTGCACTCAGACCATAACCCTCCATTCCTTTCCCGTCCATATACCTATCCAATTTATTTTTAAATGATAAAATCGATCCTGCCTCCACCACTTCCACTGGAAGCTCATTCCACACAGCCACCACTCTCTGAGTAAAGAAGTTCCCCCTCATGTTACCCCTAAACTTCTGTCCCTTAATTCTCAAATCAAATTCTGTCCCTTAACTCTCAAATCAGCTCCGTGATCTGTGACCCTCCCTGCCTCTCCCTGTGACCCATCCCACTCCTTGTGACCCCTCCCTCTCTCTGCGAACCCCCTCTCTCTGTGACCCTCCCTACCCCCTACACATGGGGCAGTAGGTCGGTCGGTGGAGCTGGGCAGGAGGGGGTTAACGGGACGGACTTCATTACCGGAGCCTGCGCCAGGGCACAGGGGAGGGGATGAGTTGGGAGACGGAGAGGAGGGTGCTGATCGCTGCCTTGCCCGGGGCGGGTGGGGGGGGGGGGGGGAGATCTGACAGAACAGCTGTAAATGATGAGGGATGCAGGCAATATTGTACGGAGAGCAGAGGTGAGGAGATTAATGGGCAGGGCAAGACTAATGTAGAGAGGCAGACAGAGGCTGTGGCATCCAACAACATTCCCGGCACTTAATTACTCCTGCCAGGGGAACACAGTGAAACTCTCCGATCATTAAAGCAATTGAGCTTCTATCTGAATTAGAGGCTGTTATAAAATTATACCAACACTCCTAATATACTGCCATCCATTAACCTCTGGGCTGCCACGGGGCCCAACACCTCCACGAAATGCTCACAACTTGTGGGGATGAGGTTTAGTTTAGTCTAGAGATGCAGCGCAGAAACAGGCCCTTCGGCCCACCGAGTCCATGCCGACCAGCACCGTCCCACACATACCAGGGACAATTTACAATGATACCCAGCCAATTAGCCTTCAAGCCCGCTCGCCCGTGGAGTGTGGGAGGAAACCAGAGATCCCGGAAAGAGCTCACAGATGCCAACCCTAAATTTAGTTCACAGTAACATTCAACCCATTTGTCAGTAACAAATGGGGGGTAAATGCATTTCTCTCAGTAACATGTTGCGGCACCAGAAATATGTATGGCAACGACCCAAAATCTGCAACGCGCGTTGAATCCAACCTTCCTTTTTTCAACTAGTACTATATACAATCTCATTAAACACACATAAACATCCTTTAGTATACACATACACATAAACTCAATTGTCTAAATGACAATGCCGATGTTGGGGAGTTCAGAACCAGGGGCCACAGTCTTAGAATAAGGAGTAAGCCATTTAGAACGGAGACGAGAAACACTTTTTCTCACAGAGAGTGGCGAGTCTGTGGAATTCTCTGCCTCATAGGGCGGTGGAGGCCGGTTCTCTGGGTGCTTTCAACAGAGAACTAGATAGGCTCTTAAAGATAGCGGAGTCAGGGGATATGGGGAGAAGGCAGGAACGGGTTACTGATTGGGGGATGATCAGCCGTGATCACAGTGAATGGTGGTGCTGGCTCAAAGGGCCGAATGGCCTCCTCCTGCACCTATTGTCTATTGAAACATACAACACAGGGCAATGGGGCCCTTAGCCCACAATGCTAATGTTACCTCTGTTCCTTGCACATGAATGTCTTAACAGCCTTTTGACCATCTCTGCTGTAGCATCATCCTGTACCCACCATCGCTCGTTCCCGTTCTCGCTCGTTCCCGCTCCCGCTCTTCCCGCTGCACGTGTCCCGACCGCCGCTCGTTCCCGCTCCCGCCCTTCCCGCTGCACGTGTCCAACCGCCGCTCATTCCCGCTCCGCCCCCGCCCTTCCCGTTTATTGTTTTGATTATTTTTCGTTCCCCGCCCTTCTCCGTAACGACATGTTTGCCTGCCGGAACACCGTATTTAGGTGTTTCGCCGGGACGAAATACGGCGAATCCGGGACAGTTGGTAACCCTGAAGAGCTCACGCAGGTCACGGGAGAAACGTACAAACACTGTAGAGACAGCACCTGCAGTCAGGATTGAACCCGGGTCCCGGGCGCTGCAAGGCAGCAACTCTACCGCTGTACGAACTTTGTCAGCAACACGCCCGCTCCCCTTCGTGTGCCGGACAGGCAGTGCCCAAAGACCAGCATTCACCCCCCCCACATTCTGGCACAGTTACAGCAACCATCTGAAGCAGGGTCCCAACCTCAAACGTCGCCTACCCGTGTTCTCCACAGATGCTGCTTGACCCGTATAGGAAGAGACTGCAGATGCTGGTTTAAAACGAAGATAAGACACAAAAAGCTGGAGTAACTCAGCGGGTCAGACGGCATCTCTGGAGAAAAGGAATATGTGACTTTTCTGGGTCGAGACCCTTCTTCGGACTGAGAGTCGGGGGAAAGGGAAACGAGAGAAATAGACCTGCCTGACCTGCTGAGCTGCTCCACAGGCCAGAAATACTGCCTGATACACCTCTCCCTCTCGCCCTGGAAGCCAGGGACAGTGATGGGGAGCATCGACCCTGGCCGATCCCACTCTCACCCCCACTCTCCAAGCTCCTCACTGTCTTGGAGCAGGAGCTCTGGCTAAAGGGGCTGAGGAGTTCGTGTTGCCGAGTGTCCCATTCTCCACTCTCCCGTCGGGCAGAAGATACGAAAGCTTGAAAGTGCTTACTCAGGAGCAGCTTCTCCTCTGCTGTGTTCAGACTGTTGAACAGTCCTCCCATAAGCTAGGGTAAAGTCCCGATCTTCCAAGCTACCTCACTGCAGGCCTTGCACTTCTCCTCTGCAACCGTACAGTCTAACGCTGTAACGCTACATTCTACACTCTGCCGTTTTTCCCTTTGCCCCACTTTTTGTACCTGTAGGCAGACAAAAACGCTGGAGAAACTCAGCGGGTGAGGCAGCATCTATGGAGCGAAGGAAATAGGCAACGTTTCGGGTCAAAACCCTTCTTCAGACTGATTTGAGGGTGGGGGCGGGGGGGAGGAAGAAAGGAAGAGGTGTAGCCAGAGGGCTCCACCTGTATATGCCTTTGTAACTGTACCTGTATGTAGTACCTGTATATGCCTTTGGTGTGGGGCAGTGGGCAGGTCCATGGACAAGACAACTTGGACAGGACAGGCTTAGAGGGACATGGGCCAAAAGCGGGCAGGTGGGACTTGTGTGGATGGGGCATGTTGGTTGGCGAGGGCGAGTGACTGTACCCTGGGCAGTGCAGGATAGTCTCTGGCTGCAGAATCCAGCTGATGACCCAGTGGGACGGTCTGACCATGGGCGGAGGGACCTTACACTGACAAACCTGGGAATACCAGATTCACGGAGGGCATAAACTGTGCCTGGGCAGCAGCTGTGAGCACTGAGGGATGGAGGAACCTGTGTGTGTGTGCACAAGATTCCTGAAGGTGGCAGCATAGAGTCACCCAGACAGAAACAGGCCCTTCGGCCCAACTCACCCATGTCCACCAACATGCCCATCTGCACTAGTCCCATCTGCCGCATATGGCCCATGTCCCTCTGACTCTTTCCTATCGATGTATCTATCCAAATGTCTTTTTAATGTTTTTTATAGTACCTGCCTCAACTGCCTCCTCTGACAGCTCGTTCCATCCACCCACCAGAGTGAAAACGTTGCTCTTCAGGTTCCTGCTAAATCTCACCTTAAACCTATGTCCTCTGGTCCTTGATTCCCCAACCCTGGGTAAAAGACGGTGCATTCGCCCTATCTATTCCCCTCATGATTTGATACACCTCCACCAGACCACACCTCAGCCTCCTGCGCTCCAGGGAATAAAGTCCTAGCCTGCCCAACCCATCCCTCTAGCTCAGGCCTCGAGCCCTGGCAACACGCTTGTAAATCTTCTCTGCACTCTTTCTACACATGCCGACACACACGTGCACGTACGTACGCACGCACGCACACACACACACCCGAATGCCCACACAGACGGGGACACACACATGGCAGGGTGCCAGCCCCCTGCCCGCGCCCTCACCTGTTGCTGTCCTGGCAGGGTTTGACCAGCCCCTGTGTGGAGTCCTCCCACACGCTGTTGGCCATGGCGTTGCCGATGCCGGTCATCACCATGATCAGCTCAATGGGCCAGTCGTCCAGGTCCAGCGAGCGCACCCGCGTCAGGTGGGTGCCCAGGTTCCGGTGAATGCCGGAACATTCTATGCAGATCAACGCTCCCAGGTTCAAGCTGGCCCAATCTGGGTCTGTGGGACAAACACGGAAACATTCACACACACACACCCCGGCGGTAACCTTCACCTTTGGTGCAGGAGAGGAGCTGCCTGTGACATCAGGCCACAGGAGTGTCTGCCTGTAACGCCAGAGACAAAACAGGAGTGTCTGCCTGTAGCACCAGGGACAACAGGAGCATCTGCCTGTAGTAGGCCCCTCTTGGTCCTGACTGACCATGGGTGATGCATCCTGGTCAGATGCAAGCCTGGATGATGTCATGTGGAGGACAGGCTGTTGCCCATGCAGCACGCCCCCCCCCCTCTCCACGTCGCTGATCGATCCAAAGGAACAGCAGGGTCGTTACAGTTTGGCACCAGCTGGAGCTGCCAGAGCGAGGTTGTAGACAACGGCAAACTGCCTTAAGGGGCTCCGACTCCGGATTTTCGTGAGGTTTACTCCTGGAGCCTTTTCCATGACTGTAGATAGGGTGGTAAAGAAAGCCTTTGGTGTGCTGGCCTTTATAAATCAGAGCATTGAATATAGGAGTAGGGAAGTAATGTTAAAATTGTACAAGGCATTGGTAAGACCAATTCTGGAGTATGGTGTACAATTTTGGTCGCCTAGTTATAGGAAGGATGTCAACAAAATAGAGAGAGTACAGAGGAGATTTACTAGAATGTTGCCAGGGTTCCAGCAACTATGTTACAGAGAAAGGTTGAACAAGTTAGGTCTTTATTCTTTGGAGCGCAGAAGGTTAAGGGGGGACTTGATTGAGGTCTTTAAAATGATGAAAGGGATAGACAGAGTTGACGTGGATACATTTTTCCCATTGAGGGTAGGGAAGATTCAAACAAGAGGGCATGACATGAGAATTAAGGGACAGAGGTTTCGGGGTGACGTGAGGGGGAACTTCTTTACTCAGAGGGTGGTGGCTGTGTGGAATCAGCTTCCAGCAGAAGTGGTGGAGGCAGGATCGATTTTAACATTTAAGAGTAAAGTGGATAGGTATATGGACGTGAAGGGAATGGAGGGGTATGGTCTGAGTGCAGGTAGATGGGACTAGGGGAAAACAAATGGTCGGCACGGACTGGAAGGGCCGAGAGGGCCTGTTTCCGTGCTGTAATTGTTATATGGTTATATGGTTATATGACTGGATATGGCCACAAGGCAGTGGAGGTTTTAAATCAGAGTTTTCCCTCTCCTAGATGGACCGCCTTCCCAGGCTGACGAGCCCCAACTGCCCGAGACTCGTGGGGGCGGGAGCGTCTACCTTCCCGTGCAGGTCTACAGCACCTGCCCACTGCTGTTGTCTCTGGTGTTATCTGCCTGTAGCTCAGGGACTCAACAGGGGTGGGCATCTGTAGCACTGCTCCACAGTGTCACACCGCCCCACTGTGGAGCTCAGTACGTAGCAGCACAATACTCACTGGGTGTGTCACAGTCAACGCAGAAACTGTTCCCCCGCACATTGCGGATGGACTGGATGGCGACTGCATCACTCTGGCTTCCTAGTCGAGACTGAATCAGAGAAGGAAAACATTAGTCGTTCTGCCAACAGTCGGAGAATGTAATCGTCAGAAGTACCGACAACGCAACATTGACATCCTTGCCTGCAGCCGCTCAGTGTTGGCGTGCCATTACCCCCCCTCCCCACTCCCCACGATGAATGGTCACCCTGCCGGAGGGTCAGGCTGGGGTTGTTGGCTGAATCGCCACTGGTGATGAGTCAGGGTATAGGAGAGTGATTGGACCCCAGGGCGATGGTGGTGACACCACAACACCAATCTCTCGCTCAATGTCAACGGCCAAGGGACATCGCTTAGTGGGGAACTGCCAGTTGCTGGTTTATACCAAAATTAGACACAAAGTGCTGGAGTAACTCCGCAGGTCAGGCAGCATCTCTGGGGACAGGGAATTGGTGGCGTTTCGGGTCAGGACCTTTCTTCCGTCTGAGGAAAAGCCTCGACTCAAAACGTCACCTCTCCGTGTTCTCCAGAGATGCTGCCTGACCCGCTGAGTTACTCCGGCATTTTGTGTCCATCCAGGGAACTGATCATTGACTAGAAGTTGGGAGACCATGTGGCAGGTTTCACTGGTGGGTCAGTGGAGGAGAGAGCTCAGAGCTTGGGCACTAATGTCTGTGTGACCTGTCCTGGGCCCAGGTCATCGATGTGGTCACAGAGACGGCTTCCTTAGAAGTTTAAAGAGATTTGGCATGTCACCGAATATTCTACAGATGCAGATAGATTTCAACACTTAATGTAGAAAGTACTCTGACTGGTTGCATCGCGGCCTGCTACGGCAATCGCGACGCACTGGAATGCGAGAGGCTGCACAGTGCTGGACTCAGCCCTCCCCACCATCAAAAGCATTTACGCCAAGCAGTGCTTCAAGAAGGCAGAATCTATCATCAGGATCCCCACCATCCGCTCCACCCACAGGCACCTTTGCCAGTGCCCTTTGCCCTCGTCCAAGTGCCCAGTGCCCTGTGCCCCCGGGCATGCTGCTCTGCCCACACCCACCTTGTTTTTGCTGCTTTCACAGGACTGCAGACTGGCGAAGATCTGGCTCTCGATGGCCAGCACCCATGACTCCCTCTCGTCACAACTCGACGCCTCAAAGTGCCAGGTCTGGCCGGTCAAGGACACAATGACAAACTCGTAGCTTTCCTCCACGTCTGTGCGGGCGAGAGGGTGAGGGTGGAGAGGTCAGAGGGGCGGGGACACACATGGCAGCTCAGGGATATACGCGGCAGTCAGCTCTAGTCCCCAGCCCAACAAAAACATCCCAGACCAACAAACCCTCCCCCCTCCCCCAGACCCACCACCCCACACCCCTCAAACAAACTATTGTCCCTCCAACCCAAAAATCCCCCAAATCCACCTCCCCTCGCCACTGACCCACCTCCCCCGCACACCCACCTCCCACACACACCCACCCTCCCCAAAAACATCCCCCAAATTCACCTCCCCTCCCCACAGACCCACTTCCCCCACACACCCACCTCACCACACACTCACCCATTCCCCCATCTCCCCACACACCCACCTCCCCTATAGACCCACTCCCCCACACCCCTCCCCTCAAACAAACTATTGTCCCTCCTCCCCAAGAACATCCCCAAATCCACCTCCCCTCCCCCACACACCCACCCTCATACACACATCCCCACACACCCCTCCCCCCCCCACACACCCACCCCGCCACACACCCACCCCTACACACCCACCTCCCCTCAAACACCCTCCCCACACACCCACCCCCCACACACATCCACACCCACCCCCCCCACACACCCACTCCCCCACACCCCACCCCCCCACACACACCCACCCACTCCCCCACACACCCACCTCCCCTCATACACACATCCCCACACACCCACCCCACCACACACCCACCCCCTACACACCCACCTCCCCTCAAACACCTCTCCCACACACCCACCTCCCCCACATACCCCCCACACACCCACCTCCCCTCAAACACCTCTCCCACACACCCACCTCCTCACACACCCATGTGTGGGGCCCAGTCCATCACACAGACCAGACTCCCCACCATTGACTCCATCTGCACTTCACGCTGCCTCGGGTAAACAGCCATAGTGGGCATGTACCACTCACACCGCGGTCATTCCCTCTTCTCCCCTCTTCCGTCAGGCAGAAGGTAGAAAAGCATGAAAGAACGTGCCACCAGATTCAGGAACAGCATCTTCCCCGCTGTTATCAGGCCACTAAGCGGGCCCCCCATAAGCTGGAGTGTGGCCCTGATCTTCTAAGCCACCTCATTGCTGACGCTGGACATTTCTCTGTAACTAACACTATATATTTCACCCTGCTGCTTTTCTCCTTGCACTCCCTGTGCTCCTTGTGTACAGGTTGATCGTACTCACATATGGTACAGTTTGTGTCGGAAAGAACTGCTGATGCTGGTTTAAAGCGAAGGTAGACACGGAATGCTGGAGTGACTCGGCAGCATCTCTGGAGAGAGGGAATGGGTGACTCTGATGAAGGGTCTCGACCCGAAGCGCCACCCATTCCTTCTCCCCTGAGATGCTGCCTGAAACCGCTGAGTTACTCCAGTATTTTACGACACAGTCTAGCACAAACACAAAGCTTTACACTGGACACGTGGCAATTCCAATACCAATTATGGGCGGCACGGTGGGTAGCGATGCTGCCTCACAGCGCCAGAGGCGCATGGGTTCGATCCAGCCCTCAGGTGCTGTCTGTGTGGAGTTTGCACGTTCTCCCAGCAACCACGTGAGAGAGGGGCAGGTGGATAGAGGCAGGGGGAGGGGGACTGGGAAGAGGGGCAGGGGGAGAGGGGCAGGTGGGGAGGGCAGGGGAGCGGGTGGGGGAGAGGCAGGGGAGGGGAAAAGAGGAGCAGGGGAGAGAGGCAGGGGGAGGGGGGATGGGGGGCTGTGAGAGAGGGGCAGGTGGATAGAGGCAGGTGAAGGGGGACTGGGGAGAGGGGCAGGTGGGGAGGGCAGAGGGAGCGGGTGGGGGGAGAGGCAGGGGAAAAGGGGAAGAGAGGGGCAGGGGAGAGAGAGGCAACGGCACGGAGGAGGCAGGGGAGGGGGATGCGGGAGGGGGGCTGTGAGAGAGGGGCAGGTGGATAGGGGCAGGGGGAGGGGGACGGGGAGAGGGGCAGGGGGAGAGGGAGGCAGGGTGAAAGAGGCAGAGAAGACGAAAAGGGGAAGAGAGGGGCAGGTGGAGAGAGGCAGGGGCACGGAGAGAGGCATTAAAAGGAAATAAAAGTTAGGGACAGGGAGAGAGGCACAGGGAGGGGGAGTGGGGCAGCAGCAGAGAGGCACAGGGCGGGGCATGGGGAGGGGGACAGAGGGAGGTGCAGGGAGCATGTCCTGCTCATACCCCAGCCCGCCCCAGACCACTCTCCCCCTGTACCAACCCCTCCCAAACACTGACCCTGCCATGGACAGGGACAGGGACAGGCCGCAGAGCTGCTGGGGGGGGGGGGGGCATATGGACCGACAGTCCCACACACAGACTGGACAGGGGGGGGGTGAGGGAATAATGAACGACAGACCCATAAACGGACTGAGCAACTGGGGGCGGGTGGAATAATGTCACAACGACACACAAACGTCAGATCGACACACAAACTCGATCTCACAGCAAACAGATTAGTAATTACCTAATTAGGGTTATGCAAATACACGGCTCGTTTGCATAATGCCTGGTTCCCTTCGCTCCACACAAATCAAACAGCAGAGAGTTATCTGTAACTCAGCACGGCTCAGCAACTCCGAGCGCCATCTCATCCCAGCCTCGGCCGGAAGCAGGAGGATGGGGCAGGCACAGGGAGGGTGACATCCTTTCCCAATCCTGCAGATTCCCGGCGGGAGACTCCGGCCGAGGCCAGGGACCAACCTCTGGTTCTCGATTCAACGACTCTGGGAAAAGGTTGCGCGTCTACTTGATCTATTCCTCTCGTGGTTGTGTACACTTCTACAAGATCACGCCTCATCCATAAAAGGACTGGACAAGCTAGATGCAGGAAAAATGTTCCCGATGTTGGGCGAGTCCAGAACCAGGGGCCACACTCCTAGAATAAAGGGGAGGTCATTTAAGACTGAGGTGAGAAAAAACGTTTTCACTCAGAGAGTTGTGAATTTATGGAATTCCCTGCCACAGAGGGCAGTGGAGGCCAAGTCACTGGATGGATTTAAGAGCGAGTAAGATAGAGCTCTAGGGGTTAGTGGAGTCCAGGGATATGGGGAGAAGGCAGACACGGGTTATTGATAGGGGACGATCAGCCATGATCATAATGAATGGCGGTGCTGGCTCCAAGGGCCGAATGGCCTCCTCCTGCACCTATTTTCTATGTTTCTATGTTTCTATCCTCCTGCGCTGCAAGGAACCGAGTCCTCGCCGGCCAACCTCTGCCTGCAACTCAGCCCCACGAGCCCTGGCAAACATCCTTGTAAATCTTCTCTGTACCATTTCCAGCATAACAACATCTTTCCCATCTATCCAACAGGGTGACCAAAACACAATCCCAATTGAGAACCGGAGAACATAGGTTTAAGATGGGGGGGGGGGGGGGAAGGAATAAATAGGAACCTGAGGGGTCACTTTTGTACACAAAGGGTGGTAGGTATATGGAACGAGCTACCGGACGAGATAGCTGAGGCAGGAACTGTCATAATGTTCATGAGACATTTGGACAGGTACATGGATAGGATACGTTTAGAGGGATAGGGGCAGGTGGAACGAGTGTAGATGGGGCATGTTGGTGGTGTGGGCCAGTTAGGCTGAAGAATCTATTTTTACGCTGTATGACTCTACGATTCTATCTAAGCCAGTCCCAATTGCCCACATTTGGCCCATTTCCTTCTAAGATTTTCCGAGCCATGTACCTGTCCAAATGTATTTCAAATGTTGTTATAATACCTGCCTCAACTACCTCCCCTGGGGGCTCATTCCATAAAACCATCACCCTCTGTGTGAAATAGCCGCCCCTCAGGTTCCTATCGAATCTCTCGTCTCCTGACCACGGTGAGGTTGGAGACAGCTCTGTGAAATGAGTAGTGAACTGGGTCTCAAGAGGGGTCTCAACCTCAAACAGGACTCAGTCCTTCTCTCCAGAGACGCTGCCTGTCCCGCTGAGTTACGCCAGCATTTTGTTCTTTGCTCTGTGTGAACTGCCCGAGTCGGAGGGTGATGAGGGACGGGCAGTAATGGTGGCGTGGCCGTGGAGGAGACGGAGGAACCGGTTGCTGCTGGTGTTTCTCCTTCAGCGGAGAGCGGGATCATTTATTTCCCTAAACCAGTCAGAGTGCGTCTTTCCATAATCAGCCCTCTCATTATAATAGCTGATATAATGAGAAAGCGCGGGCCCACGCGCTGCATTGTCCCTAATGGGCATGATTAGACGATGGGACTCTCTCATCTCACGCTAGATAAACCAGTGCGAGGAGGCAATAGGTTTTTGGGGCTTGCCAATAGACAGCAGCACAGCGGGAGGCTTTTGTCATTACATTTCTGCTCTTATTAGCATCAGGCTTTGTTGTGGAGCGATGCGCAGTCTACCTCATCAGCTGCCGCCTGGCCGGCAAATCCTCACACGCCAGGCCACGTAGCCGGCAGCACAGCACGGAAACAGGCCCTTCATCCGTCCCCCCGCCCCCCCCCCCATGCCGACCAACATGCTCCATCTAATCTGTCCAAGTCTGGCGTATCGGGGTGCTTGTTCCAAGTCTGGCGTATCGGGGTGCTTGTCCGCTGTGTGCCTCGGCAAGGGTATAGACTCATAAAGCCCGCACAGCACGGAAACAGGCCCTTCGGCCCACCTTGCCCATGCTGATCAAGTTGGCATACTGAGCTAATCCCATCTGCCTGCAGAAAGAAAGAACTGCAGGTACTGGTAAATGCACAAAAGGACACAAAATGCTGGAGTAACTCAGTTGGTCAGGCGGCATCTCCGGAGAACGTGGATAGATCGTTGAGACCCTTCTTCGCACCTGAGGAAAGGTCTCACCTATCCATGTTCTCCATTTGCCTGCATTTGGCCCATGGCCCACTGAACCCTGTCTCTTACTAATGGTGATTGCATCCGCTTCTAAAGCTTCCCCTGGCAGTTCATTCCAGATACGGGCTGTCCTCTGAGTGAAAAAGTTACTCCTTCGATTTCTCCCCACCCACCTCAAGCCCATGCCCTCGAGTTTTAGGATAATAAAAATGGAAGAAATGGAATAAGTGATTAGTATAACAGGGTGGTTGGTCTGCACGGACTTGATGACGGACAGGCGAACGGGCCTGTTTGTCTGCTGTCTGACTGAGGAAGGGTCACAGCCATTTGCCCTGCGTGTGCGCTGTGGGAGAGCGGTTTGTGAACGACTGTTGCCCGGTTCCTACGGTCTGGATCGCTTCCGATTTTCTCCGCAATCTTGCGCCAGCTCCAGAGCACACCGTTCTGGAATTGGCCCAACACTGAGCACACCGTGCGAGAGGAATAGCAGGCCCCTGGAGATCGGGAACAGACTCACGGACCGCGCTCAGTGCCTGAGTAATTAGGGGGCAGCGAGAGAAAACAATGCGCGGCAGCACCTCGTCTCGTTACTAGTTAATAGGTTTTTAAAAGCCTAAGACCATTGAAAGTGAATGTGAGAACCTGCCGCTTGTAATGCATGTTAACCCAATGACCCCGGCTCACACACTCTGCCAGCAACAAATGCTTTCAAATTAGAGGTAAATTAAGGAAGGCGGCACATTGTTGCATGGATGAAGAGATGCAATTTAAATCCAATACCAAAGTCAGGCGCAGCAAAAGGGCAAATATGATTTTCCATTAATTAACAGACGGCAGTGAAAAATAAATGAAACAATCTGGCTGCATCTTGGGAGGGACACAGGTCGGAGTGTGGTGGCCAGTCCTGGATTAGAAGGGGAGCACTGTAAACCCAACTCCTGCTCTGCTCCAGCTTTACCCCGACATCAGAAACCCTTTGCGGCAAACCAAGCTGGGAAGGTTGCAGTGGAGATCCAAAGAGTCGTCGAATCTTACAACAGGCCCTTCAGCCCAACTTGCCCACGCCAGCCAATGTCCCATTTACGCGAGTCCCACCTGCCTGTGTTTGCCCCAAGTCCCTCTAAATCAGTCCGAGCCACGTGCCTGTCTAAATGTTTATTTAACGTTGCGATAGTACCTGCATCAAGTACCCCCTCTGGCAACTCGGTCCGTACACCTACCACCCTTTGCGTGAAAAGGTTATCCCTCGGGTGCCTATTAAATCTTTCCCCCCTCACCTTAAAATGTGAGGATGTTGCTCGGACCCGAGGGCCTGAGCTGCAGGGAGAAGTTAAGCTAGCTAGGACTTTATTCCTTGGAGTGCAGGAAGCTGAGTGGTGATCTTATAGAGGAGTGTAAAATCATGAGGGGAGTAAATAGGATGAAGGCACAGTCTTTTACCCAGAGTAGGGGGATCAAGAAGCAAAGGACGTAGGTTTACGATAAAGGGAAATAATAATAATAATAATAATAATATCTTGTATTGACATTGCACATATGTGCAACAAGATTTGGTTTGCAGCTTCCATCCGATGTCATAACTTAAACAACTAATACAATTTAGATAATTTAGAAAGATTTAATAGGAACCTGAGGGGCAACGTCTTCATGCCGAGGGCGGTGGGTGTATGAGGCAAGCAGCAAGGGGAGGTAGTTGAGGCAGGTACAAGGTACAGTAACAGCATTCACATGGATAGGAAAAGTTTAGAGGGACATGGACCAGACGCGGGCAGGTGGGGCTAGTGTAGATGGGGCGTCCCGGTCGGGCAAGGGCAGGTGGGGCCGAAGGTCCTGTTTCCATGCTGTACGTCTCTACGCCGCAGTCAGTGCGATAGCACCATCACCACCCTGGGGACAGGTGTGCCCCGGGTAACGGACGACAGCTCTGTCACCGGCGTGAAGATCCCCCACTCCCGACGTCCCCCAATAAACCCCACAAAGATGCCACGTGGCCAGGCTTAGGCCCGGCGTGGGTCACCCGAGCGAGGGAGGCTGAGGGGGTGGCATGTGGGAGGTGCAGAGATAGGGTGAATGGTCTGAATGGTCACAGTCTTTATCCCAGGGCAGGGAAACTAAAGCTAGAGGGCGTTGGTTAAAGTGAGAGTGGAATGCGCTTAGATTAATATATTGTTTTCTGCAGTCTTTTTCTTTCCATTGTCTCGTGGAATTGAGATATAATTTGTATTTTTATGTGTCGTTTGTTTCTATGTGCCTGCGATGCTGCCTGCAAGCAAGATTTTCCCAGTGCTGTTATATTTGTGTACATGCCAATCCGCTTGACGACCATTCAAAGAGGATCTCAAGGGCAACATTTCTCCAGAGAGGGTGGTGGGGAGAGGGAACGAGCTGCCAAGGAAGGTAGTTGAGGCAGGTACAATCTGCCCGTGCAAATAAAAGACATTTGGACAGGTGTGTGAATCGGGAAGGTTTGGAGGGATGTGGGCCAAACACAGAAAAACCAGGAAGAGCTCGCGTAGGCAACGGGGTTGGTATGGAGAGGTTGGGCCAAAGGGCCCGTTTTCATGCCCGGACCAGAGACAGGAGAAAGTGGGGAGAGTAGTAGGCTGGTGCAGCAGTAGAGTTGCTGCCTCACAGCGCTAGAGACCTGGGCACAATCCTAACATGGGTGCTGTCTGTACGGAGTTCATACGCTCTCCCTGTTTCTGCAAGCCTCTGGCTTCCTCCCACACTCTAAAGAAGTACAGGAATTTTGGTGAATTGGCTTCAGAAAATTGCAGCTCGTGTGTAGGATAATGTTAGTGTATGGGGTGATCGCAGGCTGGCCTGGACTTTCCACATTGTATCTCTAAAAACGAAAGAGATGAGTTGAGTTTTTTGTCACGCGTTCCGAGGTAGAGTGAGAAGCTTTTGTTACATGCTAACCAGTCAGCAGAAAGACACGATTACAATCGAATCGCCCACAGCGAACAGATACAGGATAAAAGGAAGGTAAAGTCCAGTAAAGTCCAATCAAGGAAAGTCTGCGGGTCTCCAATGAGGTAGATAGTAGTTGAGGACTGCTCTCTAGTTGTTGGTGGGATGCTTCAGTTGCCTGATAGCAACTGGGAGGAAACTGTCCATGAATCTGGAGGTGTGCGTTTTCACATTCTGGACAAGTAGGAGGGGTGAATGGGGAATTTGCAGGGTGGGAGGTGAGTTGGGGTTGGGGGGAGTGGGGTTGGTTTCTGCCGGTTCGGACAGCTCCGAGTCCCCTGTGCTCCTTTCCCTGGGCCAGAGGGTGTCACTGCGGTGCTGGTGCTAACTCAGTTCTCAGCGGCAGCAGCAGCAGCAGCAGCAGCAGCAGCAGCAGCAGCAGCCACAAGTACGATGCACTGGGTGAGAAGTGCTCAGCCCACGTACAGAAGCACCGGCCTGCTGAGCGAGGCTTTACTGCAGGGCTGCTCTGAGTTACAACCGGACACAAAGCTTAGCGTGTGTAGTGCCGGCTCCAACACCCACGGGATGGTAAGTTCAGCAACACTCTAACATACAGGCCAACACTGCTATTGGGTGCGCATCCCTCAGAGACAGGGAGTCTCAAGCAAAACACATACAGTGCTTTTAGTTTTAGTTTAGAGATACAGCATGGAAACAGGCCCTTCGGCCCACTGAGTCCATGCTGACCATCGATTACCCGTTCACTAATGTCTATGTTATAGACAATAGACAATAGACAATAGGTGCAGGAGTAGGCCATTCGGCCCTTCGAGCCAGCACCGCCATTCAATGTGATCATGGCTGATCATCCCCAATCAGTACCCCGTTCCTGCCTTCTCCCCATATCCCCTGACTCCGCTATTTTTAAGAGCCCTATCTAGCTCTCTCTTGAGAGCATCCAGAGAACCGGCCTCCACCGCCCTCTGAGGCAGAGAATTCCACAGACTCACCACTCTCTGTGAGAAAAAGTGTGTCCTCGTCTCCGTTATCCCACTTTCTCGTCCACTCCCCATACACTAGGGGCGATTTGCAGAGGCCAATCAACCTACAAAACCGCACGTCCTTGCGATGCGGCAGGAGACCGGAGCACCCAGAGGAAACCCTCGCAGGCACTGGGGAGAACGTGCAAGCTCCACACAGACAGTACTCGAGGTCTGGATCGGACCTGGATCTCTGGTGCAGCAAGGCGGCAGCTCTACCCACTGTGCCACCCCTGTGCTGGTGAAATTCAGCAAGTCAGGCCGCATCTGTGGAAGGGAATAGGCAATGTTTCGGGGGGTCGCGACCCTCTTCGCACCCAAACCGAAGTGAAACGTCGTCTGTCCGTTACCTCCACAGATGCTGCCTGACCCGCTGAATTCTTTGTTTTTGCTGAGGATTCCAGCATGATGTGCGTCCATTATCGAGCTGTCCCTGTCCTCCCCCCCCCCCCCCTCCCCCCGGAGGTGAGAGGGCAACACTGGCAGATATTTCTGCGTTCTGCTGCGAGTCTGAGAGTATCTTTGCTAACGATGGGGAGGAGGTATAGCGGGACTGGAGAGAGAGGACAGTAAATTGCAATCACAAACAAAGCAGCCGCCATCTGTAAATGTCAGCGTACAGCCTCCTCATTTTGCACATCATTACACCCAATATTCCTAACCTGTATTAGCACAATCAGACCTCAGCCATTATGGAGATACAGGCCTGGGGGAAGTAGTGGCAGGAACAGGAGAGCTGGAGAAGGAGAGGTGGGGGAGCAGAGTGCAGCGTCCTGTCGAGGAGCAGTGGGGATACTGGCTCAGCCGGCCCGGGTTAAAGCAGCCCTCCCTTTAATCAGACAGATGCAAATACACCAAACACACTGCCATCACAATGTCACTCCTTTATACATGCCTAATGGAGACTGATAGCGGGAGATACCCTATCTGATGATGCTTCACAGCGGTTCATCCATTTCTAACATTCAGGGTTAACATTCATGCTTTAGGACCCGGATCTTGCATTTTTAATCATTCCTCAGTTGTTATTAATGAAAACGTCAGGCCGGGTTAGAATGGTGGGGCTCAGGAGGTCCACTTCTGACCCTTCAGCCCATCCTGTCCTGCTGGCCCTTTGAAAGAGTGCCGCAAAGAGCAACTAAAGAGCACAGGTTTAAGGTGAGAGGAGAAAGATTTGATCAGAATCTAAGGGGCGATTTTGTTACCTCAGAGTTAGAGTTGCTGTCTCACAGCGCTATAGACCCGGGGGGCTAAAGTTCAAACCTGACTATGGGAGCTGTATGTTTCTCCAGGTACTCCGCTTTCATGGGTTTGTACTGGAGGTGAATTGGCCTCCGTAAGAATTGTAAGTTGTCCCTAGAGTGTGGGAAAGTGCTGGAGTACAAGGTGATTGCTGGTCACCCAGCGGGCCAAAGGGCGCTGTATCTATCCATGCTGTATCTCTAAAGTATCCGGACTATCGGAGACGTTTGGAGCAAGTACAAATATATCCCGTAACTCAATTTCATGGAAGCAGCAAACAAAGGGAACCAACGAGGCCACTCTGCCCATCGCACCTGATCTGCCATTCAATTGGGCAAGGGCTGATCTTTACCTCAGTGCCACCATCCTGGCCTAACAGCACATCCCTTCACATCTAAAACACTCTCACCCTGCCTTGAACCTACTCAGCAGCTGCCCAACTATCTCGGGTAGACAACCCCAAACCCGTTACCGTTCTCTGACTGAAGGAACGTCTTCTAGTCTCAGTCCTGTAATATTTGTTCTTCATAGGAGGGGTGACCTCATTGAGGTGTACACGATCATGAGGACCATGGTTAAAGTGAACGCTCACAGTCTTTATCCCAGGGTCAAGGATTCTAAAACTAGAGGGCACAGACTTAAGATGAGAGGGGTGAGATTTAACAGGAGACCTCAGGGGCTAGTTTTTCACTGAGAGGGGAGTCCGTATCTGGAACGAGCTGGAAGGGTTTGGAGGGCTAAGGGCCAAATGGGACTATCTCAATATGCAATCTTGGTCGGCATGGACAAAGTGGGCCGAAGGTCCTGTTTCCGTGCTGTACAGCTCTGTGACTGTAACAGTACTGGTGATTCAGAACTGAGTGAGTTATGTTAAGCTTGCTGCTTCCTCCATGCTCCCCCACTTGCTCTCTGCTTGGCCTTTCCTTACCCAGACTGGGCATGCCCTTGCCTTTCCATGTAGAACTACAGAATAACAAGAGGATCATAACACAAGGGTTTCAGTATAGGAGTAAAGAGGTTCTTCTGCAGTTGTATCGGGCTCTGGTGAGACCACATCTGGAGTATTGTGTACAGTTTTGGTCTCCTAATTTGAGGGAGGACATCCTTGTGATTGAGGCAGTGCAGCGTAGGTTCACGAGATTGATCCCTGGGATGGCGGGACTGTCATATGAGGAAAGATTGAAAAGACTAGGCTTGTATTCACTGGAGTTTAGAAGGATGAGGGGGATCTTATAGAAACATTTATAAAAGGACTGGAAAAGCTAGATGCAGGAAAAATGTTCCCAATGTTGGGCGAGTCCAGAACCAGGGGCCACAGTCTTAGAATAAAGCGGAAGCCATTTACGACTCAGGTGAGAAAATACTTTTTCACCCAGAGAGTTGTGAATTTGTGGAATTCCCTGCCACAGAGGGCAGTGGAGGCCAAATCACTGGATGGATTTAAGAGAGTTGGATAGAGCTCTGGGGGGCTAGTGGAATCAAGGGATATGGGGAGAAGGCAGGCACGGGTTATTGATTGGGGACGATCAGCCATGATTATAATGAATGGCGGTGCTGGCTGGAAGGGCCGAATCATCCTGCACCTATTTTCTATGTTTCTAGAATAGCTGAACACTTTCACCCATCTCCCATTCTGTCTCACAAAAGGCTCCTGTGCTGGGGCAGCTCAGCGCGTCAGACAGCGTCTGTGGAGGGAATGACCAGACGACGTGTGGGGTCGGGACTCTTCTTCAGACAGGTGGAGTAGAGGGGGAGAACGCTGGGCGAGATAGGTGGGGGTAGGACAAAGTATGGCAAGTAATCGGTGGATGCAGGTGAGGGGGGGCTATTGGCAGATGGGGGGAGTAATTGACTAAGGCTTGAAGTGAAAAGGAGACACAAGGGTGTCCAAGGAGGAGAGACGGACTGCCTCTCCCCATGGATACCGACTGACCTGCCGTCTCTGACCCACGGTAGACAGTCGGGCAAATGTCAGTGAGTCCGGGTTCCTCTTGCACAGAGCTTGTGAGGAGAGGGGAGAGCAACACGAGAGACAGAGCGATTCCGGAAACATCTCTCATCCACACCCGTGCACTTCCACTCCACAGCTGCCATTTATTTTAAAAAATGCCCTGAAGGTAAAGAGATCTCTGCAGCAACTCGCAGGAGCAGGGTCTAATTACAAACACAGTTTAAACACAATTTGTCACAACATTTATCGTGCGCAGCCGATTAAATGCAAGTAAGGGGGGGGAGTCAGAGCGAGGGGTCCGGCCCTTGGCCCATGGGACGGCAGGCCTGGTCCAAGGCTCCTCTCACAGTGAGGGGCTGACAGAGGCACCTCCTCCCACTGTACTCTCCCCCCTCTCTGTCTAAACACCCTCGAGTCCCACCTCCCACCCTTACCTTGGATGAGGTCTCTCTGGGCTCCAACATGCACCTTCACCAGCCCTGCTAGAAACTCACAGAGCTGTAGAGTACGGAAACAGGCCCTTCAGCCCACCTTGTCCATGCTGACCAAACTGACATACTGGGCTAGTCCCATTTGCCTGCATTTGGCCCATGTAACTCTAAACCCTTCCTATCCATATATCCAAGGTTTGTTACTTGTGGGCGGAGCACCAGGCAAATTCCTTGTATGTGAATACTTGGCCAATAAACCTACTTACTTACTTACCTGTCAAAATATCTTATGAAAGATTGTATCAGTTTCTACAGCTTTCCCTGGCAGCTCATTCCAGGTATTGGCGCCCCTCTGACTGAAAATGTTGCCCACTTAAATCTCTCCCCTCTCACCTTAAGCCTGTGCCCTCTAGTTTTAGAATCCTCTACCCTGGGAAAAAGACTGTGAGCGTTCACTTTATCCAGGCCCCTCTTGACCGTGTGCACCTCAATAAGGTCACCCCAGCCTCTTGTGCTCCAATGAAAAAAGTCCCAGCCTTTCCAACCTCTCCCTGTCACTCAGGCCCACAAGCCCAGGTAACATCCTGGCGAGTCTCTTCTGCACCCGTTCCAACTTAATGACACCCTGCCTGTAGCTGGGCGACCAGAACTGCACACAATGCTCCAGGTGTGGTCTCACCAACAACTTGTCCAGCCGCATCATTTTTGTACTCAACACCTTTGCCAATGAAGACCGGCGTGCCGAACACCTTCATCACCATCGCACCCACCTGCCGGGCCATGCCCAGGAACCGTGCACCTGTACTCCCACTTCACTCTTGTTAAAGCCCTTTCAGATTCACCAAACTGCCTCAGTCAGGAGAAGGTGTAAAATCACAGCGAATGCAGACATGGACGAGTGCTGCCTTCACAGCTACAGTCACCCACTGCCCTCCTGGCCACGGGGGTGCTGGCAAACTGCAACTCTTGTGCGAAGCACAGCAGCTAATTCCCTCCAAGCAGGATCTCACCCAGTCACACAGCACAGTAACAGGCCCTTCAGCCCACTAACAATATGCTGACTATTGCGTGCCCAGTTGTACCAACATCTCATTGCCAACGGAGATGCCCCATCCACACTAGTCCCACCTGCCTGCATTTGGCCCACATCCCTCTAAACCATTCCTATCCATGTACCTGTGCAGATATCTTAAATGTTGTTCTAGTATCTTCCTCAATTATCTCCTCTGTCAGCTCGTTCCATGCACCCCTCACCCTCTGTGTAAAAACTACTAATTTTTTTCCCCTCAGAGGGTGGTGAATCTGTGGGATGCATGCATTGTGGAGGCCGGCATGGAATATTTTTAAGGCAGAGATAGATACAGGTTCTTGATTAGTACGGGTGTCAGGCATTATGGGGAGAAGGCAGGAGAATGGGGTTGGGAGGGAGAGATAGATCAGCCATGATTGAATGGTGGAGTAGGCTTGATGGGCCGAATGGCCTAATTCTACTCCTTTCACTTATGAACTCGCCTTAAACCTACGTGCTTGAGAAGGAACTGCAGATGCTGGAAAATCGAAGGTAGACAAAGGTGCTGGAGAAACTCAGCGGGTGCGGCAGCATCTATGGAGCGAAGGAAATAGGCAACGTTTCGGGCCGAAACCCTTCTTCAAACCTATGTGCTCTAATTCCTGATTCCCCTATCCTGGGTAAAAGACTCTGTGCATTCACCCTATCAATACCCCTAATGATTTTATACACCATTGCGCTCCCTCAGTCCCGCCCCTCCCACAGTGCGGCAATGCCCCAAACAATCCAGCCATAAGGAAGTATTTTCCCCCCTTTGGAAGGGATGGGGTACAGCGTTACTCCTTGTGGCGACGGACCCAGTGCGGGAACAGCGCGGCCCTGCCCCGCTGCAGTCTAATCACCCACGCAGCGCCCTACATAAGAAGCAACTCGTGTTATTTGGAATGCAGAATAGTCACACCGAGCTTTCGAGACAGACATTGGCACTCAGTATTAATCACAAACACTGCCCCAGAACAGAATCTTCCCTCGCCATCAATTCTGCTGTAGGTTTAAAGAGGAGGAAATAAGTAAGACAAAGCCCATCATTCTGGGAGCTGCTGAGAAACGTATTAAGGGCTGTCAGTAAAATCTCCATGCGTCCTGCATCATTCTTAAGCACATGAGAAGTTCATTATGTCTGCGTGGTCTGTCAGAGATGGTGAGCGGATTAGAGAGGCAAGGTCTGTTTCTGCCACTTATCCTTCAAGACGCGGCCTGTGCAACACGCAACAGGCACTCTTTGATTTATGACACTTCAAAACAGCTAAAATTCAATTTCGGAGTGCGTTCTCGGACTGTGATTACCTGCTAAATGAGATAAACTGATGGCAATTTGTTCTCACTCCCAACCAACTTTCAGAGAAAGACCTGAAACGACTCAGCGTGACGGGTGGAGATGTTTACACTGCGGTCTCTGTGGCCCGGTCTGCCCACGCGGGGCAAGGTTACTGACCCCCTGCTCTGCCCCCGGTTCCCACTGGATGGTTCACCCTGGGAGGAGCTGCACCGAAGGGACAGCAGCATCTACATACGTGGAGGGCTCTGGTCTGGCTCCCTTCCTCCCTCCCTCCTTCCCTCCCACCCTCGCTGCCCCAGGATCATTGGCCTGCGTCTGAAACACTTGCCTGACACCTTACCCAGTGTCCACTCCCCTTAGCTGAATGCAGAGACCAGCCGTGCAGTGACCAGATGTGCAGTGACCAGATGTGCAGTGACCAGCTGTGCAGTAACCAGATGTGCAGTGACCAGCTGAGCAGTGTCCAGCTGCGCAGTAACCAGTCATACAGTGGCCAGCTGTACAGTGACCAGATGTGCAGTGGCCAGCTGTGCAGTAACCAGTCATACAGTGGCCAGCTGTACAGTGACCAGATGTGCATTGACCAGCTGTGCAGTAACCAGATGTGCATTGACCAGATGTGCAGTGACCAGCTGTGCAGTGACCGGATGTGCAGTGACCAGATGTGCAGTGACCTGCTGTACAGTATCCAGATGTGCAGTGACCAGCTGTGCAGTAACCAGATGTGCAGTGACCCGATGTGCAGTGCCAGCTGTGCAGTGACCCGATGTGCAGTGCCAGCTGTGCAGTGCCAGCTGTACAGTATCCAGATGTGCAGTGACCAGCTGTGCAGTAACCTGATGTGCAGTGACCAGCTGTGCAGTGACCAATGTGCAGTGACCCGATGTGCAGTGCCAGCTGTGCAGTGACCACATGTGCAGTGACCCGATGTGCAGTGCCAGCTGTACAGTATCCAGTCATGCAGTAAGCAGATGTGCAGTAACTGCTGTGCAGCTCTCCTCCCCCTCCTCCCGGCAGATAGCCCACGGATCGCGACCAAACCTCCGTTACTCCCCCCCACTTGTCGAGTTCCTGCACCCCTCGCTAAAACCCTTCCCCTTTATTTAACCAGGCACAGGACCAACACACGGCAGCACCGCACCCTCTCCCCGCATCAGCTGAGGGAAAACTGACATTCACCAACACAGTCACAGTCAAGGATAAGTCTCACCCCGGCCACTCCCTCTTCTCCCCTCTCCCATCAGGCAAAAGGTACAGAAGTGTGAAACTGCACACCTCCAGATTCAGGGACAGTTTCTTCCCAGCTGTTATCAGGCAACTGAACCATCCTACCACAACCAGAGAGCAGTGCTGAACTACTATCCACCACATTGGTGACCCTCGGACTATCCTTGATCAGACTTTGCTGGCTTTACCTCGCACTAAACCTTGTTCCCTCATCATGTATCTGTACACTGTGGAAATGGCTCGATTGTAATCATGTATTGTCTTTCCGCTGACTGGTTGGCACGCAACAAAAGCTTGTCACTGTATCTCGCTACACGTGACAATAAACTAAACTAAACTGACCTATATAGAACAGTGGTCAGTGAGGGGGGGTGGGGACAGTCAGTGGTCGGGTTCCCTCTGGGTGTGGGACCCTGACACGTGGTGTCCAGGGTCCAGGGTCATTGCTGAGGACCAGCCAGTGACCACACCCGGGACCCACGTTACCGATCCTCGTGTCTCCATAGATCTGTCCGAATGTCTTTTTAAATCGTAATTATATCCGTTTCTATAGCTTCCTCTGGAAGCTCGTTCCAGATGCAGACTACCATGAGGGTGAAAAAGTTGCCTCTTAAATCTCTCCCCTCTCACCTTAAGCCTGTGCCCTCTACTTTTAGAATCCTCTACCCTGGGGAAAAGACTGTGAGCGTTCACTTTATCCAGGCCCCTCATGATCTTGTACACCTCAATAAGGTCACCCCTCAGCCTCCTACGCTCCAACGCAAAAGGTCGCAGCCTCTCCAACCTCTCCCTGTAACTCAAGCCCAGGAACATCCAGGTGAATCTGCTCTGCACCCGTTCCACGGCTGATGATGGATCAGCCTGAATGATTGGCTTGTATACAAAGCTCTTGTCCAGACTGAAGAAGGGTCCCGGCCGGAAACGTTGCCTGTCCGTCCGTTCCCTCCACCGATGCTGCCTGACCCGCCAAGTTCCGCGGGTCAGTCAGCTATAATGACGGGACAGATATCAGGACGGGAAGGGTTGAGAGGGATATGGGCGGTGTGCAGGCAAAGGGGGCTAGCCCACAATGACCACGTGGTCAGCACGGGCAAGATGGGCCGAAGGGGCTGTGTGTGCGCTGTGCAGCTCTGCGTGACACAGTAACCTTCAGGTGTGGAAATGGTGTGGTTACAACCGCACGTCACAGCAGCCTGATCCGTACACGGCACTAACCAGCAATTAATGAGGCTGCCACTCCATCAGCGGAGGAGGCATCGCGGCCTCTTGGAGCTGCTGTCAGCTCACTGACACCAACAGCAGAGCAGCGGGATAGGCAGGGCTTTGACACCTCCCCGTCACATCCCCCCACCCCCCCCCCCCCCCCCCCCCCCCCCCCCCCAAACCACTGTCAGCACATTCACATCCTCGCGGCCCCTGAAATAAATGATCACCGCAAATCACTTCTTCTCGGCTGCCCTGATTGATGCTTAAATTGTTTTTGCAGTTTCCCATTACTTTGCTGTGTACAGGCTGGTGCACAGAAGTAACAGTGAAACTAATGTAATCAGATGGTAATGGATGTGGATATCAGGACAAACGCGTTTAACACATCGCATTTAGGATGCTCCAGTTACAAATCAGCCTGCCACCAGCAGCTGACACTTAAAGGGGCAGCGCCCTCCGTCCCAGCACTTAAAGGGGCAGCGCCCTCCGTCCCAGCACTTAAAGGGGCAGCGCACTCCGTCCCAGCACTTAAAGGGGCAGCGCCCTCCGTCCCAGCACTTAAAGGGGTAGCACCTTCTGTACCAACACTTAAAGGGGCAGCACCCTCAAACCTGGCACTTAAAGGGGCAACACCCTACCCTCCCAGCACTTAAAGGAGCAGCACCCTCCAATCCAGCACTTAGCCCCTCCCATCCCAGCACTTAAAGGGGCAGCACCCTCAAACTCAGCATGAAAAGGGGCAGCACATTCCATCCCAGCACTTAAAGGGGCAGCACACTCCGTCCAATGAAGACAAGCATATGGCTTTGTTACCACCCTCTCCATTTGTGTTGTCATTCTCAGGGAGCTAGATGATTACATCCCAAGATCTCTCTGTACCTCAATACAGACTGTAGACTTGTAACAGTCTACCCAGCCAACTGGTGTCAACCCCCAAAGCCGAGACACTTGTGTTATTGAGGTGGTTAATGCTTGGGGCTGCTTCATGCTGTTTCAAACCAAATACCATTTGAAACTAAATAAACTGTGCTGACTAATGTGAAGATGTGACATGAAATGGTGGAGGTCCTGATCTACCAGGGAAAGGGGCGTCATCACAGTCCAGGCCGCGTGTGTGTGAGTGATAGGGATTCATGAAGAATTTTAACAGGTAAAATACACGTATCAGGAAACAGTGATTCCAGGCAAAAACGGACACAGAGTGCTGGAGTAACTCAGCAGGTCGGGTGGGCAGCATCTCTGGAGAACATGGGCAGGTGACGTTTCACAGTGCTGCAGTAACTCAGAGGGTCGGGGCGGGTCGGGTCAGGTCAGGCATCATCCCTGGAGAACATGGGTAGGCGGTGTTTTGGGTCGGGTCCCTCTTCAACCAGGTCCAGCACCGAGGCAACTCAGTAGCGCAGTGCAGACAGGGAAATTACAGTCTGACTCGGTCTAGATCCTATTTTGCAAGCCCTATCTCTCTTGCACACTTGTATAAGATCACCCCTCATCCGCCTGCGCTCCAAGGAGTGAAGTCCCGGCCTGCCCAACCTCTCCCTGTAGCTCAAGACCCTGGCTCCGTCCTCCTCCCCACATCCTGAGCTGTTCCCTGCTGTTCCTGAACCTCGGCGCTCGGCACTGCTGGAATGTGTGGAAGTTCACTCGACTCGAGCCCCTGGCAACAACATTCAACATTTATCTTCAATCACATCATCTGTTACAATTAATAGCAGAATTAGAAACAATCGCAGGCTCCTCTAATTACTCTCAATTACCGCTCCCTAATCAAGCTCACAGCCTTTGAGTTCTCTGCTCCACACTAAATGTCAAATTTCATTACCGACCAGGAACAAAATCAAATGCTGACATTCAATTTTATCCCCTCAAAAAAAGAGAAGCTCTTAAAAATCTTAATTTAATGCTGATTTTGAGCAAAGAGGCTTTTAGACATGCAATGGGGTACAATTTCAGCCCAATTAGAAGATCATTAGGCAGGCAGTGATCAGTGGAGGGTTGTGCCTGCGCTGAAGATGTGTGGACCGGAGGACGGCCGGGGCCAGGGGACGGTCCCTCTCCGTGGGTGAGAGGTCAGCCTCTCTGCCGGGCTGGAGATCGGTGTCTGGGCCGGAGATCGCAGCCAGGACCAGGGATCGGTCTTTCTCTGCCGAGCCGGGGATCAGTCCCTCCCTCTGGGTCAGGGAGCAGTCCCCCTCTAGCGGGAGCAGGGATCAGACCCTCTGCAGAGACCGGTGGCCAGTCCCTCCCTGTGGGCCACGGACCAACCGTCTGCCGGGATCACGGAGCGATCCTTCTCTCCTGGTCAGGGATGGTGCCGCTCTGCGGGACTGGGCATTGGCCTCCCTCTGCCAGGCCGGAGATCGGTCTCTCTGTCTCTCTGTCTCTCTGTCTCTCTGTCTCTTTCTCTGGGCCAGAGATCGTTCCCTCTGCCGGGACCGGGAGAGCAGCCATAGGGCCTTCACACCAATCACCGAGGAGCTCAGCTAAGGGGCCACGTATACACCACCCCCCACCGGCACCAGAACTGCCCCGGTCCTTCAGGCCGAGATGCCGCAGAGTTGTGACGGCAGAAGTGAACCTTTCACCGAGTTAAGACAGCAGTAATTTGCACTCATTGTGAAATTACTGATCAGTAATTTGCACTAATCGTGCAGTGTTTGATGCCAGTTAGGCAAACAGAATGCATAGGTTCTGCCTCCCAACCATTTAAATTGGACAAGCAAATCTGCAGCGGCCGACAGACAGACAGACAGACAGACAGACAGACAGACAGACAGACAGACAGACAGACAGACAGACAGAGAGAGGAGACTTGAACACGATTTATCCCTGAAGGAATCATCACACCCTTATGCAGGTTAACCATGTCAGAATTTAACAGCATTATTCACTTTTAATTGGCTTAATGGGGTTTATCCCTGAAGAAACGTTTCCAGGGTAATCCCTGATGCACCTTCTGGGAATTTCAGGAACGTAAGGAAGAGGAGAGCACAGGGTGCTGGAGTAACTCAGCGGAACTGTCGGCATCTGGAGGGAACGGGCAGGCCGCGATCCCCAGGCTCAGGATAAGAAATAGGACACTCAATCCTCAGAGCCTGTTCTACCATTCTGAGCCTCTACCTCAAACCTTCCTACCGTTCGTACGTTCTAGGAGCAGAATTAGGCCATTCGGCCCATCGAGTCTACTCTGCCACTCGATCGTGGCTGATCGATCTTTCCCTCTCAACCCCGCTCTCCTGCCTTCTCCCCGTAAACCTGACACCCTTAATATTCAAGAATCTGTCAATCTCCACCTTAAAAATATCCCTGGACCTGGCCTCCGCAGCCATCTGTGGCAACACCCTCTGACTAAAACAATTCCTCCTCATCTCCTTTCTAAGGGTATTCCCATTTCATCAGTGAGGCAGTTCCCAATTAGTGTTAATCTTGAATAAACTCGACGATCGCATTGCTGGGGTTGTAAATTCAACGCGGGTAGTTACTACCCTCGGGGTGAAGGTAACCCTCTCATTAGTGGCAATATCCTGACCTGAGAGCATTTCTAAACCCTTCAGAAGTTCCTATGATGCTTCAGAAGATGCATCAGCTTCACAAAATGTCCCATCAAGAACTTAATACTCCAGGGAGTTCCCTTAACCCAGCAGAACCTCCCAAAGTACCTCACCGGACGGAGTCAATAACAAGAATAAATTGATGCCAATCCACATTGTGAGATATCAGGGAAAGTAACGGGAGGCTTGGTCTTGAAGGAGATAAGAGAGTGGGCAGAGAGGATCAGGAAGACAATTCCAAACCTTTGACCTTTAGCATCAGGAAGCCTCGCCCTATGGGTGAGCTGTGAACTGTAGCATGCGGAGGGGTGGAAATGGCCAGAGCTGGGGAATGTGTAAGAAGGAACTACAGATGCACATCGTCTGATGAAGGGTCTCGACCCGAAACGTCACCAGTTCCTATTCTCCAGAGATGTTGCCTGACCTGCTAAATTACTCCAGCATTTTGTGTCTATCTTCAGAGCTGGGGAAAGGCAGGTATCTCCCAGACACTGGGGTGGTTACAGTGATGGGATTAGACACGGGTGAGAACTTTAAAGCCCAGATATGAGTTGGCAGGTGGCAAGGCACGTTAATAAGCATCAGGTGATAGGACATAGGAGCAGAATTAGGCCGTCCTGCCCATTAAGTCCACTCCACCATTCAATCATGGCTGATCTATTTTTCCATCTCACCCCCTTTCTCCCGCCTTCTCTCCGTAACCTTTGACGCCCTTCCTAATCAGAAACCTGATAACAGAGGGGAAGAGGCCGTTCCTGAGTCTGGTTGGTGGAGGCTTTCAAACTTCTCAACCTCTGCTGATGGGAGCGGGGAGAAGGCGGAATGACCGAGGTGGGAGAGGTCTTTGGTTACTTTGGTTGGCTGCTTTCCTGAGGCAGCGTGAAGTGGAGATGGAGTCGATGGTGGGGAGTCTGGGTCTGCGCGATGGGCTGAGCTACATCTACAAATCTCTGCAAATTTTGCGGCCTTGGGCAGAGCTGTTGCCAAACCAGGCTGGGAAGAGACCCAGTCCGAAGAAGGTTCCCGACCCCAAACGTCGCCTGTCCCTGTTCTCCGCTGATGCTGCCTGAGCTGCTGAGTTACCCCGGCACTCTGTGTCTGTTTGTGATGCAGCCTGACAGTGCGCTTTGTACGATGCGTGTGTGCAGGAAGGTGCAGTGGACAGGCGGAGGAGAGCAGTGATTCTGTGGGTCTGGGATCAGGGTGTCCTGTGCTTGTGTCGGGCGGCGGGGGGGGGGGGGGGGGGGGGCGGTGATGTATTAATGTTCACTGACATCATTAGCATGGTGGCGGAGTGGCCATTCGCGTGTGTGTACCTCCGGCAGTGCTAACAATCTGATTAATTCCCTTTCAGCAGGGTGCTGATGGCTTTGATGATAAAGGCCTGGCACCAGCCCTTGCGAAATTGATACTTTCTCACAGTTATAAATGAGACCGTTCTCATCTGCAAATCGTAGGGTGCACAGTCAGACTCCAGTAATGATCATGGAAAGCACGCGTTAAACTGCAAAAGCCCACGGGAGCACGAGGGGGGGCTGCCGCGCTAATGAGAAGTGCGGAGGGACGGGAGATGGCAGGCGATGGCTGTTACGCCGCTGATGTACATTTAAGTGCTTTTTTACAGCCGCACACAGAAACAGAAATAAAGGTTGATGAATGTCGCTGGAAAGCATTTATCTTCCAATTTCTCAGAAGTGGAATCGAGGGAGTAAATATATTAATTTATTTCGCTGAACTGCGCTGAGATTGCAGCCGGGAAACAAGGTCGAGAGGGGAGGCAGGAACTCACCGAGCCCGTGACTCTGCACCAAGACTCACTGGGGTTACTCCGTGGTCACTGGGCCCGCGAGCCACTCCCGGCCTGCGCGCACACTCCTCCCCACACTCCACACCCAGAGGGGGCTGCTCCCTCTCGCACCAACGGGAGGGGTTGTCAAACCAACAGGAACTTAGAACAAGCGCCGCGCAGGGAGGAACCGGTCCTTCGGCCCACAATGTCCATTCCGAACATGATGCCGAGTTCAACCAACCTCCTCAGCCAGCTCGTGATCCATTTCCCTGCATTCCCTGCGTATCAATGTGCCGATCTAAAAATCTCTTAAAACGCCACTATCATATCTGCCATCTAGGGGGGGATCTTATAGAAACATAGACAATTATAAAAGGACTGGACAATCTAGATGCAGGAAAAATGTTCCCAATGTTGGGCGAGTCCAGAACCAGGGACCACAGTCTTAGAATAAAGGGGAGGTCATTTAAGACTGAGGTGAGAAAACACTTTTTCACCCAGAGAGTTGTGAATTTGTGGAATTCCCTGCCACAGAGGGGCAGTGGAGGCCAAGTCACTGGATGGATTTAAGAGAGAGTTAGATAGAGCTCTAGGGGCTAGTGGAGTCAAGGGATATGGGGAGAAGGCAAGCACGGGTTATTGATAGGGGACGATCAGCCATGATCACAATGAATGGCGGTGCTGGCTGGAAGGGCCGAATGGCCTCCTCCTGCACCTATTTTCTCTGTTTCTATGTCTCCACCACCACCCCCAGCCGTGCTTTCCAGGCTCCCACCACCCACTGTGTAAAAATCACATGTTCTTTAAACTTTGCCCCTTCCACCTTCAGGCCATGCCCTCTAGTCTTTGACGTTTGCACCCTGGGAGAAAGGTTCTGACTGTCTACCCTATCTATGCCTCTCATATTTTATATACTTCCATCAGGTCCCTCCTCAACCTCCGGCACTCCAGAGAAAACAATTCCAGTCTGTCCCCCTGTAGCATCTTGATCAGCATGGTCAGGTTGGGCTGAAAGGCCTGCGTCCATGCTGTAAACCTGTAAACCTTTTCATTTAAATCATTGAGATAGATGACAAACAGGAATGGGCCCATCTCTGGTCCATATGGACAATATCAACAGCCCTGTCCTTATCAACCATCTTCAGAACCCCCAAATTAAATGAATCAATGGATTCAAATAACAATCGAACAATACAGAGGGAGCACTGCACTGCCAGAGGAACAGTATAGAGGGAGCACTCCGATGCCAGAGGAACAATACACAGTGCAATTCCAGAGGAACAAAACTGAAGCAGCGATACATTGCCCTTGAACATTGTCCAAGATGGTGCTCGTGATCCAAGATGGCGCTCGACGCCCAAGCTAGGCGACTCTGTGTTCTGCTGACAGAAGTGGATCTGCAATCACGAATTACAATCGCTCCTCTCAGCCGTCTACTCCAAAATTCAATTCAACTTTAATGTCATTGCACAGATACAAGTATGGGTACAACGAAATGCAGTTTAGTGTCAGTACGTAGTGATAGCAATATATGGATAAATACAGATAAATAAATACAGATGTGGGAATCTATCGGCGGGACTCCGAGTTCAGCAGTGTGATGGTGTTATTATAGAAGCTATTCCTCATCCTGCTGGTGCGGGACCTGAGGCTCCTGTACCGCCTCCCCGATGGTAGGAGGGCAAACTGTCCATGGTTAGGGTGGGAGGGGTCCTTGATGATCTTCCCGGCCCGTCTCAGACACCGTTTTCGGTGGAGGGCATCCATGGCAGGGAGCGGGGCACCGATGATGTGCTGGGCGGTTTTCACCACCCGTTGTCGTGCCTTCCTGTCTGCCACGGTGCAGCTGCTGTACCAGACCGTAAAGCAGGTGGTCAGGATGCTTTCGATGGAACAGCGGTAAAAGTTGGTCAGGATCTGGGGGGACAGGTGGGCTTTTTTGAGCCTCCTCTCCTCAGGAAGTAAAGGCGCTGCTGCGCCTTTTTGATCAGCTTGGAAAAGCAGCATTTCGCTCTGTCAAAGTGTCCGATGAAGGGTCTCGACCCAAAACATCGTCCATTCCTTTTTCTCCATGGATGCTGCCTGACCTGCTGAGTTACTCCAGCACTTTGTGCCTATCTTCCCGCTATCACTTATCTGGACACTGTGGACGGCTCGATTGTAATGATGTATTTATTGCCCCTAGACCACTCGACTCTTTCAGATCTGCTGTGCACAATGAGCCCATGGGCTGGCCACTTGCCAACAGTATCAAGGGTGATCCTGACAGGACTTCAGATTCGGAAAGTGAGATGGTTTGTTCGGAAACTAACCAGTATCTTGAACAAAGGCAATCGCACTGGTGTAACGCAAAGTCGGTGAGGCAGAGGAGGATGTGGATTCAAAGCTGAGGCACAGATAAGCAGTGGCAGACGTATGAGATATCTTAGAATTCCCAACAAAGGTAATGCTCCACTGAGGAAAGAGGCCACAAACGTGAATGAAGACGAAGAAGAAATATAAAAGTGGGAAAATGTTAGAACTCAGTTTAGTTTAGTTCAGTTTAGAGATACAACACGGAAACAGGCCCTTCGGCCCACCGAGTCCGTGCCGACCAGCGATCCCCACACATTAACAATATCCTACACACACACGGGACAATTTACATTCAAACCAAGCCAGTTAGCTTACAAACCTGCAGGGCTTTGGAGAGTGTGAGGAAACCAGAGCACTTAGAGAAGAGCCACGCAGGTCACGGGGGGGGACATGCAAAGTCCTGTGGTCAGGATGGAACCCGGGTCTCTGGCGCTGACGCTACGCCACCGTGCCACCCTTCACGTTAGTTAAGGATGACAAAACCATTTAAGATGAGATGGATTTTGGGACTAAGCACGCAAGAAATGTAAATAGATAGTAAGATGGTCAGAGCATCGGCAAGGGCACCATTGGGAAGAAAGAGTCAGAGGCAGACGCAGCAAGGAATCAAGCCCTTCCTGCGGACCATTGGGATTGTACCAACATCAACTACCCGTTTTAACATTCATTCTACATTGACACAACTTTTTAATCTTCCCACATTGTCTTCAACAAGTGACATGTTGTAACTAGCGAAATGTGTGATTAGCAAACAAGACCCGGGTCCAATCCCGTCTACAGGGAGCTGTCTGTCTGGAGCTTGCATGTTCTCCCATTGACTGCGTGGGCTTTCTGCAGGTGCTCCGATTTCCTCCCACACTCCAAAGACGTGCAGGGTTATATGTTGGTTGGCTTCAGTAACGTTGTACAAGGTCCCTAGTGTGTAGGGTAATGCTAGTGTGCGGGATGATCGCTGCTCGGCGCAGACTCCGTGGGCCAAAGGGCCTTTCACCGGGCTGTAAATCTGAAGTCTAAAATAAGGTCTAGTGGAATTCTCTACCTCAGTAGAGCTCAGAGTCATTGAGTCATTTCCCGGGGACCCAGGGATCATCGGGAAAGGGGAACTGATGCCAAAATCAAATTAGACATGTACCAGGATTTAGAGCCAAACAGCCAATTACTGCTCCAAATCCCAGCTCAGGTATTGCGTTCGGTTTTGGTGTCTCTGCTATGGGGAAGATGTCATTAGGCTGGAAAGAGGGCAGGCGACATTTACGAGGTTGTTGCCAGGACTCGAGAGCCTGAGCTACACACAGGGAGAGGTTGGGCAGGCTAGAACTTTATTCCTTGGGGTGCAGGAGGTGGAGGAGTGACCTTATAGAGGTGTATAAAATCAAGAGGGGAATAGGGACAACAAATAGGGACACAGAGGGTGGTGGGTATAGGGTACGAGCTGCCAGAGGAGGTAGCTGAGGCAGGTACCATAACGACATTTGGACAGGTAGATGGATGGGAAATGTTTGGAAGGATATGGGCCAAATGCAGGCAAGTAGGACTGGCATAGATCGGACATCTTGTTCGGCATGGGCAAGTTGGGGCGAAGGGCCAGTTTCCTGTGCTGTATGATTCCGTGACT
Organism: Okamejei kenojei; assembly: GCA_035221665.1. NCBI lineage: Eukaryota > Metazoa > Chordata > Chondrichthyes > Rajiformes > Rajidae > Okamejei > Okamejei kenojei. The sequence goes on from CM069134.1 coordinate 117,906,145, forward strand.
AAGACTTCAAGACTTCAAGAGAGTTTATTGTCATATGTCCCAGATAGGACAATGAAATTCCTTGACTATAACAGCAGAAGACTCGTGCACCGCCATCTATATCTCTCGTTCCCCTTTCTTCTGACTCTCAGTCTGATGAAGGGTTTCGACCAGAAAGGTCACCTATTCATGTTCTCCAGAGATGCTGCCTGACCCGCTGAATTATTCATTCCTTCCACTCAGGGAGTGGTCTCTGACCCTGGGCATGGGTCTGACCCTGGGGATGGCCTGGACATGGTGATGAAACTGACCGCCACCCTTCGCCCTTGGTGTCGGACCCCCTTGTTCCCCCCCCCCTCCCTCTACCCAGGCGATGGACAACCCTGAGGTAGGTATAGAGGGACGTCGGCCAAACGGGACCAGCTCAGTAAGCCAGCAAGGTCAGCACGGACTGTGGGGCCGAAGGGCCTGGTTCTGTGTTTAGTACACCCTCCCCGTCCCCCCACCCCAGGGTGCCGGTCAAACCCCAGGATCTGCCTGAACCTCCGTCCTGTGGGTCTCGGACATACCCCGGGATGGATCTCACTTCTGGGTGATGGGCCTATCCCTCCCTATCTCTTCCCCCTTACCCACGTGACAAACTGACCCTGGGGACTGACTGACCCTCAGATGGGACTGACCCTGGGATTGACTGTTGGGTCAGACTGATCCCAGGGTGGGACAGAACCTGTAGGGAGGGGGGATTGACCCTGGGGTGGGACAGGCCACGGGACAACCATTGGGGACAGAGCCTGTGGAGGGGGAGTGGAGGAAGCAGGCCGTGTGGGACAGACCACGGGGTAAGACTATCTCACTGCCCCGCTCAAGGTCAGCACAGTGGCACGACTGTGGGATTGCCGCCGTTCAGCGCCAGAGACCCGGGTTTGATCCTGACTGAGGGTACTTTACTGCCGGTGTGGAGTTTGTACGTTCTCCCTGTGACCGCGTGGGCTTTCCCCGGGTGCTCCGGTTTCCTCCCGCACTCCAGAGACGTACAGGTTTGCAGGTTAACTGGCTTGGTCAAACTGTAAATTGTGTGTAGGATAGTGTTAGTGTGTGGGGATCGCTGGTCGGCACGGACTCAGTGGGCCGAAGGGCCTGTTTCCACGCTGTATCTCTAAACTAGACTAAACTCAACCGACGCTGGGTACAGACCTGGGGGACTGACCCTGGAGACATTCTGCGGACTGCCCTTGGGGGCAGACCCTGCTACGTACTGCCCCTGGCTGTGGTCATTGTCCAGAGTGTGCCAGTCCCCCGGTCAACCCACTGCGGTGAGGTGTTGCCGCGGATGGAGCCGGCAGGAAGGAGTTCGCTGCCCGCGGTGTGGTGCGGTGATGGCACACACACACTATCATTCCCCCCCCCCCCCCCCCCCCCCCCCCCCCCCCCGTGCCTCTACCCACGTCCCCTCCCACACAAGCTGACACCCACACACAGGGCACAAAGGGTTAGCCTTCAAACAGCTCCCTCACTCTGCGATTTCTTCAGGGTGACACTGATAGCTCTTGAGATGGTAATCGTATGCGAGTGAGTAATAAAAGTGGAGATTTTAATGATAGCTTGCATGTTCCTATCAGTTCTGCTTGGTCTCCTTCCCATACCGTCTCCCAGAGCTCCTGAGCTCAGTCAGTTTAAACCAAATATCATCGACATCCATGTAAGCAGTTAGAAGAACACTTGTAAATGACACTGCTGACTCGTTCTCTAATTAGCGCTTAATTAACAAGATACACTCTGGACAGTAATTATCCTACTGCAGCCACTGGCTGTCATCTCTCTCCGTGTCTAGCAACAGAGACAGTCTATCCCTCCAGCCTGCTTCTTCCCCCAGTCCAGTAAGTGAACAACACATTTGCCACACCATTTTGCTCACTTATCAAAGCTTTTAAAAGTTAATAACTTTCCCCGGGAGAATCTCAGTAAATGGAGAAGACATTTGGGGCTGTGTATCATTTCTGAAGCCGTTTCTCGGGCTGGTGGTTGCAGATTGTAGTGCAGAGGCTGAGGTCCACAACGTGGGTCGTACGGCAGGGCAGGGAGCGTAGGGCAGGGCAAAGCAGCGCAGGGCAGGGCAGGGCAGGGCAGCGCAGGGCAGCGCAGGGCAGGGCAGGGCAGCGCAGGGCAGGGCAGGGCAGCGCAGGGCAGGGCAGTGCAGGGCAGGGCAGGGCAGGGCAGCGCAGGGCAGGGCAGGGATGTGACCACAACCCTGGCGCACTGGGGCAGGTGCAGAGCTGGCAGCCTTACCCGCCCTATGTACTGCCCTCCTCACTACCCCCAGGGTCAGGAGAGAAGCCCGCTCAATGCTGGCTGTGACCAGCGCATACGCGTACATGCACATGCACACACACATGCATGCATGCACACGCACGAGCACACATGCACATGCACACACACACACATAAGCACACATGCATGCGCACACACTTACACACACATATGCTCACACACTCATGCACATTCGCACGCACACTACCGCAAACGCTGGAGGAACCCAGCGGGTCAGGCAGTATCTCTGGAGGGTACACAAAAGACTGGAGAAACTCAGCGAGTGCAGCAGCATCTAAGGAGCGAAGGAGATAGGCGACGTTTCGGGCCGAAACCCTTCTTCAGACTGATGGGAGGTTGGGGGGGGCGGGGAGAAGAAAGGAAAAAGGAGGAGGAGGAGCCCGAGGGCCGAGGGAGAGGTGGGAAGGGGAGGAGACAGCAAGGGTTAACAGAATTGAGAAAATTCTCTGGAGGAAATGGACAGATGATGTTTCGGGTCGGGATCCTTCTTCAGTGATGGAGTGGGGGGTGGCGGGGGGGGGGGGGGGGAGAAAGTTGGAAAAGACAGGTGGGGCAGGGTAAAGGTCGGTGAATGATAAGTGTGGAAACAAGGGACTGCACACGTTGCTTTACATCAGGGTCCCCGAACTGAAATCCGTGTTTTGCAGAGATGCTGCCGGACCCGCTGAGCTACTCCAGCATTTTGTGTATGTTTTTCCAGTGATATAGGGTATACAGGTGATGGGGGTCAAGGGTGGAGTGATTGGCAAATACGTGCACTAAGGCTAGAGTGATACAGTGTGGAAGCAGGCCATTCAGCCCAATTTGCCCACACCGGCCATGTCCCAGTTACACTAGTCCCACCTGCCTGCGCTTGGTCCATATCCCTCCAAACCTGTCCTATCCATGTACCTGTCTAACTGTTTCTTAAAACGTTGGGATAGTCCCTGCCTCAACTACCTCATCTGGCAGCTTGTTCCATACACCCACCACCCTTTGTGTGAAAATGTTACCCCTCAAATTCCTATTAAATCGTTTCCCTTCACCTTGAACCTATGTCCTCTGGTCCTCGATTTCCCCACTCTGGGCAAGAGATTCTGTGCATCTACCCGATAGGTGAAATGTGAAACCAGAGGGAAGGATAAAGGGTAATGTGGGACTCCAGGGTAGGGAGGTGAGGGGAGGGGCGAGGGGGCTTGGGGAGGGGGGGGATTACTTGAAACTGTGCTCATACACACTCAGAGGACGAGGCCCAGGTACACTGAGCTCAGAACCCCTCGGCTGAAGCCAGAGGCTGTCCGATTTTAGATCCATTCATCAATTCCCATCAATGACCCATTGATGAAAGCTTCATCGATAGACTACATCAACTGTAGTGGCCTCATCAACACTTTCTGTCACCACTTGAACACATTCAATTTATTTGGTGAGACAGATAGGCCGGCAGGGTGGTACAGCGGGTGAGTTGCTGCCTCACAGCGGTGGAGACCTGCGTTCCATCTTGACCACAGGTACCGTCTGCACGGAGTTTGAACGTTCTCCCCGTGACCTGCGCGGGGTTTTTTTTACCGGGTGCTCCGGTGCCCTCCCGCACTCCGGGTTTGTAGGTTAATTGGCTCGGTAAACGGTGTAAATTGTCCCTGGTGAGTTTAGGATAGTGCTCGTGCACGGAGGTCGCTGGTCGGCGGGCTGAAGGGCCTGTTCACGCGCTGTATCTCTAAACTAAGCTAAAGAAAAGCGGGCGGGTGAGCCCTGGCACCGATCAGCACGATCACGATGGATGGAGCAGCTGCAGGCGCGGTTTCTCTAGCGGTGGGCGAGGGAAGAACACTGACCACAACACCAGAGAACTCCCGCCTGTTCTGATGCAGGATCCGTGACCACACATGATGCTTCTATTTCTTTCTCCACAGATAGTGCCCAACCTGCTGAGCATTCCCTACATTTGCTGCTCTATTTTGGCATTTGAATCTATGCCAACCATCACAACATTTAAAATAAAATAGACAATAGATGATAGACAATAGACAATCGGTGCAGGAGTCGGCCATTTGGCCCTTCGAGCCAGCACCGCCATTCAATGTGATCATGGCTGATCATCCCCAATCAGTACCCCGTCCCTGCCTTCTCCCCATATCCCCTGACTCCGCTATCTTTAAGAGCCCTATCTAGCTCTCTCTTGAAAGCATCCAGAGAACCCGCCTCCACCGCCCTCTGAGGCTGAGAATTCCACAGACTCACCACTCTCTGTGAGAAAAAGTGTTTCCTCGTCTCCGTTCTAAATGGCTTGCCCCTTATTCTTAAACTGTGGCCCCTGGTTCTGGACTCCCCCAACAATACATTTAAAAGATATTCAGTCAGGTACACAGGGAAGGTTTAGAAGGATATGGGCCAAATGTGGTGCGGGTGAGACTATTGCAGATCGGGCATCTTGGCCCGGAAGGGCAAGTTAAGATGAAGGGCTTGTTTCCACGCTGTGTGACTCTGTGACTCTATTAGAACAAAGTGCTGGAGGAACTCCGCAGATCAGGCAGCGAAAGTGCAGCGAATGGGCAGATGACATCTTTTCAGACTAATTTCTCAATTAGCGGTCTATCAGCTAGTGAAAGGTTTGCTGCTGTGGAGATTGGGCAGAACTTGCCACCTTCGGGAAGAAGGTACAGGAGCCTGAAAACCATGACCTCCAACTTCAAGAACGGCTCTAATCAACACTAACCTCAGCAGCCGTGATCTTCTCAGGACTGTCTTTAGTTGCATTAATCTCGCATTACGGTTATTAATTTATTAACCACATAACAATCACAGCACGGAAACAAGCCATCTCGGCCTTTCTGGTCCATGCCGAACACTTACTCTCACCTAGTCCCATCTACCTGCACTCAGACCATACCCCTCCATTCCTTTCCCGTCCATATACCTATCCAGTTTATTTTTAAATGGTAACATCGAACCTGCCTCCACCACTTCCACTGGAAGCTCATTCCACACAGCCACCACTCTCCGAGTAAAGAAGTTCCCTCATGTTACCCCTAAACGTCTGTCCCTTAATTCTCAAATCATGTCCTCTTGTTTGAATTTTCCCTATTGTATTTTAGATTATTATATTTATCAGCGTGTGATTGCGTTGACGGGCCCGTAATCGCTGCAGCAAGTAAGAATGTCATTGTTCTGTTGATGGTACACATGACAATTAAACACTCCTAACAAGTGCCTCTGCGTCACCCAAAAACTTGGTTACAAAGCAGCCCTTGAGCAGATCCCTCCAGCTAGGCAGGGCAGCGAAGGGTTAACCATGAACACTTTATATTTTCCCATTACTGTAAAACTGGCCTGTGGTGATGCTTTCCCGAGGCGATAATATTTTTCAATTAAGCAGTGACATTGATTAGTCACCAAGCACAGTGCTGTCTTTTATCACTATTTAACTTTAGTTTAGCCTCTTCTTGTCTCTCTCTCTCTCTAGTCCTCTTTGATGCCACCCCCTATTTATACAGATTGGCGCTGGACACTGCTGCTGGCTCTGGCCACACGCCATACATCACCCCGGTCCCGCACCTCCCTGACTTCACCTCCTTCCTCCCTGCCTCCCTGCCTGCCTGCCTGCCTGCCTGCCTCTCATTAGGATAATTTTAGTAAATCGCTCTCCACAAAATCAGTTTAAAATATTCTGGCAGAAAGCTCACCTGATTTTCTATTATCTACCAAGAAATTAAAGCATCTGAAAATGATCATCAGGAATTCTAATCTCAGGCAGAGAGAGAGAGCATTTATGGAGCACCCTCAAAAATTAACAAACACTTCAGGCAATCATTATTTTGATTTAGAAGCATGATCAGAGGGAACAGATGATGCAAATCTCCAAGACCAATGATCCCAGCACTGACAACCCCACACTCACTCCCTGCACACACACCACACACTCATACCAAGACACACAGGACACACTCACACTCAGGACACACACAACACACACCACACACAACTCTACACAAGACACACACACACACCCAGACACAAACACCTCTACACAAGACACCAGACACACTCTCACACTCTGACAACACTCATACCAAGACACACACACACACCAGACACACTCACACACACACTCATACCAAGACACACCAGACACACACACCACACACACACACTCAGACACACACTCATACCAAGATACACACACACAACACCAGACACTCACACACCATCACAAGACAACACACACACACCCAACACCACCACACACACACACTCACACACACTCCAAGCACACCACACACTTACCAGACACACACACACACCAGTCACACACACACACAGTCTACCAAGGCCACCAGACTCGTCTCACCTCTCACTCAACACACCACCACACACACTCACAGTGCAGAGCCACGATCACAATCAGTCACACCTCCACTCCAGCCTCACACTCACCGACTGCTCACACCAGCAACACCAAAATATGTACACACACCATGCCCCTATACACACTACTCCCTCCACCTCACACATGCACTCGCACACGCTCACACGCGCACACACACGCACACACACACGCACACACACACACACACATCATAGGGAGGAGTTTTAAAGGGGATCTAAGGGGTACATATTTCACAGAGGGAATAGTTGGTATCGGTTTTGAGCAGCCCCCCCGGAGGCATGGAGAGGAACAACATCTAAGAAGGTTGGGGCGATCAGGGAAAAGAGGGATAATGAACAGTGCAAATAGGTGGGATAGGCATCGATGGGCACAGGGGTCGGAGAGACAGATCAGAGACACAGTGGGACAGATCTAGGGTGCCGATTCTTTCGCCACTGAGGTTTATTCATTGTCTCTCTCCTAGCGACCTGCATCACAAGAGGTCTGGAAGGACAGCTAGATCAGCCATGTTTGAATGGCAGAGTAGACATGATGGGCCGAATGGCCTAATTCTGCTCCTATCACTTATGACCTTACGATCACAAGCCTCACCAACTGGTCCACCGAGCTCGGAGCTCCAGGTTCAAGAACAGCTTCTTCCCATGAACGCTACACTAACCCCTACCTCGGCAACTGTCACCCTCCACGGAAAAAGACACGACATGCTGGAGTAACTCAGTGGATCAGGCAGCATCTCTGGAGAACACGACTGACCCGCTGAGTTACTCCAGCACTTGGTGTCTGCTTGGTAAACCAGCATCTGTAGATCCTTGTTTCTCCACGGTCTTTCGTAGACTGTCTGTGGTTGCACTGCAGGTTGCAGTCTTGCAACGTTATGGTGACCCAGTATTGCAGCCATTATTGTATTTATTGCGTCTATGGGCCTGTACGGATGCAGCCAGTGAGAATCTCATTGTTCTGTTGCCAGTGCATGTGACTATTAAACACTCTTGACTTGAATGTTCAGTGACTCGATACATCAATAACTATAAGAGGCATCAATAGGGTAGGCAGTCGGAACCTTTGTCCCAGGGTGGGAATGCCCAACATTATGGGACCTTGGCTATAAGGTGCGACGGGGAACGTTTAATGGCGGTGTGCAGGACACCACACGATGGTGGGTGTCTGGCACGGGCTGCCGGGGCTGGTGGTGGCGGAGGCACATACGGTAGTGGTGTTTAACAGGCTTTTAGATAGGCACATGGAAGTGCGAGGAATGGAGGGATATGGACCACGTGCAGGCAGATGCGAGCAGGTTAACTTTGCGGCATGGTCGACACACACGTTGTGGGCCAAAGGGCCTCTCCCTGTGCTGTACTGTTCCATGTTCAATGTTAATAACAGGGTATACCTGGACCTGTACAGGAGCGGACCTGGATCCATGCAGGAGTGGACCTGGATCCATGCAGGAGTGGACCTGGATCCATGCAGGAGTGTACAGGAGTGGACCTGGATCCATGCAGGAGCAGGACCTGGATCCATGCAGGAACGCAGACCTGGTCCTAGCAGGATAGTGTTACTGGATCCATGCAGGAGTGGACCTGGATCCATGCAGGAGTGGACCTGGATCCATATAGGAGTGGACCTGGATCCAGCAGGAGTGGACCTGGATCCATGCAGGAGCAGACCTGGATCCATGCAGGAGTGGACCTGGATCCATGCAGGAATGTCCACCTGGATCCATATAGGAGTGGGAGTGTACCTGGATCCATGCAGGAGCAGACCTGGATCCATGCAGGAGTGGACCTGGATCCATGCAGGAGTGGACCTGGATCCATGCAGGAGCAGACCTGGATCCATGCAGGAGCAGACCTGGATCCATGCAGGAGTGGACCTGGATCCATATAGGAGTGGACCTGGATCTGTGCAGGAGTGGACATGGATTCACACAGGAGTGGACCCGGATTCACACAGGAGTGGATATGGATTCACACAGGACCGAACCTGGATCCATACAGGAGCGGACCTGGATCCGTGCAGGAGTGGACCTGGATCTGTGCAGCAACAGGGCTGTCTCCATGAGGGGGTTGATGAAGGTCAAGGGTGCGTTCTCTCCCTGTGTGTCACAAGTTTAGTTTAGTTTATTGTCACACGTACTGAGGCACTGTGAAAAGCTTTTGTTGCGTGCTAACCAGTCAGCAGAAAGACAAGACATGATTACAATCAAGGCACCCACAGTGTACAAATACAGGATAAAGGGAGAGGAGAGGACGGGGGTTAGTTCACCTCCCCAGGTAGCCCTGCCTTTGGAGGGGCAGGCTGGGTTAGGTCGGGGGGGCAGGAGGTGCTGTCCCATCCACAGCCCCTGCAAGCCCCCTCACGGGCAGCTCTGCAGCTGGGGGCTTGGAGGGGCTGTCGATGGCAGGGGGTGTAAGTTCTCCCCCCTCCCCAAGGGTTGTGGTTTATAGACCACTGTCCCAGGGTGAGTACGAGTGTTCCCCTCCCACTGGGGGCTTAGGTTTGCACTGCTCTGCGGTGGGAGGGAGGGGCAGTGGATCAGCCCCAGGGTGGGGGGACGTGGGAGGGGCGGAGAGCGAGAGGGTGGGGGAGAGTGGGAGGGTCAGTACCCCACCCCAAGGGGATGGGTATCTTTGCCACAGGGTGGGGGGGTGAGCGGGAGGGTACCCACCCCCCGTGTTTCTGCTTCAGGGTGAGAGAGAGTGGGGAGAGAAATGGGGGGAGAGTGGGGAGGGGGAAGAGGGGAGGGGGAGGTGGGGAGTGGGGAGGGGGAGGAGTGGGAGGGGAGGGGAGGGGGAGGTGGGGAAGAGGGGAGGGGGAGTGTGGGGAGGGGGAATAAGTGGGGAGGGAGAGGTGGGGAGGTGGGGAGGGGGGTGTGGGGGAGGGAGAGGAGGGAGGAGGCGAAGGGAGAGGAGGGGAGGTGGGGAGGGGGGAAGAGGGGAGGGGGGAGGTGGGGGATTGGGGAGGGGGAGAGGTGGGGAGGGGGAGGAGGGGAGGAGGCGAGGGGGAGGTGTGGGAGGGGAAGAAGAGTGGGGAGGGGGAGGAGGAGAGGGGGAGGGGTGGGGAGGGGGAGATTGGGGGAGGGGGGGTGGGAGGGGGAGGAGGGGAGGGGAAGAGGGTAGGGGTGGGCAGAGTGGTGAGGGGGGAGGTGGGGAGGGGAGGAGGGGAGGGGGAGGAGGGGAGTGGGAGGCGGAGAGGAGAGGGGGAGGTGGGAGGGGGAGCGTGGGGCGGAGAGGAGGGTGAGGGGGAGGAGGAGAGGGGAGAAGTGGGGAGGGGGAGAGTGGGGAGGGCGAGGAGGGGAGGGGGAGGAGGAGAGAGGGAGGAGGAGAGAGAGGGAGGTGGGGAGGGGGGATTGGGAGGGGGGTGGGGGAGGGGGAGGAGGGGAGGGGGAAGGGAGGGGGGCCCACAGTGGGGAGGGGGAGAGTGGGGAGGGAGAGGAGGGGAGGGGGAGGACGGGAGAGGGAGGAGGAGGAGGGAAGGAGGTGGGGAAGGGGGGAGACTTGGGGAATGGGGGTTGGTGGGGAGGGGGAGCAGGGGAGGAGGTAAGAGGGGAGGGGGAGGTGGGGAGGGGGGAGTCGAGGGAGGGAGAGGAGGGGAGGGGGAGGAGGGCGAGGGGGTGAGTGGGGAGAATGGGGGAAGAGGGGGTGAGTGGGGAGGGGGAGGACGGGAGGGGAGGAGGGGGGGAGGAGGGAGGAGGAGGTGGAGGGATGGGAGGGGGAGGGAGGGGGAGGGGGAGGTGGGGAGTGGTTAGAGTGGGAGGGCGGTTGTGACGAGGGCGGTGGGGGAGGGGGGCGAGAGTGGGGAGGGGGAGGACGGAGGGGAGGAGCGGGGGAGGAGGGAGGAGGAGGGGATGGGAGGGGGGAGGGGAGGGGGAGGTGGGGAGTGGTTAGAGTGGAGGAGGGGGTGGGGAGGGGGTGAGTGCGTGAGGGGGAGGACGGGAGGGGAGGAGAGTGGGGAGGAGGGAGGAGGGGAGGGGGGAGGGGGAGGTGGGGAGTGGTAGAGTGGGGATGGGGGAGGTGGGGATGGGTTAGAGTGGAGAGGGGGGGGATGTGGGATGGGAAAGGTGAGAGAGGGGATGGTTAGGTGGGGAGAATAGAGAGGGGGAGGTGGGGTGGGTGTATAGTGGGAGGACGGTGGGATAAAATTAGGGGGGGTTTAGAGTTGTGGAGGGGGGAGGTGGGGAAAGAGGGAGAGTGGAGAGTAGGAGAAAAGGAGGGGGGAGAGTGGGGAGGTGGAGTTGGGGAGGGGTAGAGTGGAGAGGGGGCAGGTGGGTGAGAGTAAGGAGGGGGAGAGTAGGGAGGGGAGAGTGGGAGAGTGGGGAGGGGAGAGTGCGAGGGGAGGGGGAGCATGGGGAGGAGGGAGCGTGGGGAGGCGGCGAGCGTGGGGGGAGGAGGTGGGGTGGGGGCATAGGGGGGGGGAGGGTGGGATATTGGGGAGGGTTAGTGTTAGAGTGTGGAAGGGGCAGGTGGGGAGGGGAGATAAGGAGGGGGAGAGTGGTAGGGAGGGGGAGAGTGGGAGGGGGGAGCGTGGGGAGGGGGGAGTACGGGAGGGGGACGAATAGGGGAGAGGGAGAGTGGGGGGAGGGGGAGCGTGGGAGAAGGGGAGCGTGGGAGGGGGAGGTGGGATTGGGGGTATAGTGGGGAGGGAGAGTAGAGAGGGGGCAGAGTGGGGGAGGGGGAGCGTGGGGAGGGGGGAGGAGTGGGGAGGGGGCGAGTAGGGAGGGGGAGTATAGGGAGAGGGAGAGTGGGGGGGAGGGGAGCGTGGGGTCAGGGGAGCGTGGGGAGGGGGGAGGGTGGGGTTGGGGTATAGTGGGGAGGGGGAAGGTGGGATATTGGGGAGGGGTTGAGTGTGGAGGGGAGGTGGGGAGAGGAGGTGGGGAGGGGGAGACAAGGAGGGGGAGAGTGGGAGGGGGAAGACAAGGAGGGGGAGAGTTGGGGAGGGGGAGAGTGGGGAGGGGAGTTGGAGGGGCAGTGTTCTCCACCCGGGGTGGGTGATAGGTGTGTGTTCTGTTGGGCGACCATTCGGCTGCAAGGAACAAGCGCAGAGTAATAAAAAACAGTCAAAGGAAAGTAAAATGAATTAAGATCCATCAATTTCAATATTGTAAGCGATTTAAATTTCTTGCGCCGCGCCGATGAACTGCCATCTGCCCCCCCCTCCCCCCCGTGTTAATTTCATTAAAGGCAATTCTTCCTCTCATACAGTGATTAATAACAGTGTCTATGCAAGTATTACGCTCTAATTAGGTAAGTATAGGTAATAGCTGTTAGACAGACTAAATTTATCTTTCATTTTCTCACCAGGGGATGCTTGGAAGAGAAGATGTGGAGAGAGAGGAGGAGGGGAGGGGGGGGGGGACGAGGAGTGGGGGGGGGTGGGGGGGCTGGAGGGAGTGAGTTGTGGGGGGGGGAAAGAGAGGGGGAAGGAATCTAAATCTGCTTAATGTAATAGACCAAAAAACACACTGATACTTTGCCACAATGACTCAATGCAGCAACATTAAAAAACAAATTGAAAATCAACAGTAGTATAATTTTGACGTTAAAAGGCTGGCATTTTTTGAAAGCTATTTCACGTCGCTGAATCGTGGCACGTGAAAGGGTTTTGCCGGTGCCCCCCCACAATGAAAAATTACGCCATTGAGAAATTATTCATCCAGTCTCTTTATCAGAAAACAGAATTTACATCAGCTTTTATGTCCCAACATCAAACTTCAGCGAGAAAACGGTTTGTGCCTTGCAGCGGCAAGCCTCGTGTGAGATGCACCACACCCAACACCCCTGATCCAATTTTTGCTCTTATTCATTATTCCGCCCCCCCCCACCCCCCCCCCCCCCACGGCGGGGTGGAGCGATGCCCTCTAACAGGGCACGGGGTATCGCCCAGATCCAAACCCGGCGTAATAGGGAACGCCGAAAACCGTCGGCAGGCGCAGGTCAGGTCCGGGTCGTAGGACAGTGAAACAGTTTTTTTTTGTTTATATTTATTTTTATAATTGTTGTGTACGCACGGCACAGGCCACTCGGCCACATGTTCGTTGCCAGAGAGTAGCGGTCTATAGAGACAGTGCAGGCCACATCCCAGTCAAAATAACAATCGGGACCCATCTCGAGGTAGAGCTCAACTTCAATACGGTGTCAGGGTGCACAGAAAGTAAACATGTCTGACAGGCCCTTCGGCCCCATTATGTCCGTTGGCAGGCCACGATGCCTCCGCTCCCAGCTCAGACAGTGCATTCCAGCAACACTTCTCACCAAACACCTCTGCACAGCCCAACAAGTCAATCTGACTGCATCTGCCTGCTCCATATCCCCCACACTCCCTGCCTGTTATGTGTCCATCCAAAAGCTTCTTAAACTTTGCCTCCTTATTTATCTGTTTCCTCCCCCTCTCCTGGCAGCACGTTCCAGGCACCCACCGCCCTCTGTATGAAATAATGTGCCTCATAAATCTCCTTTTACACTTCCCCCCTCTCACCGTGAACCTATTGCCCTCCAATATTTGCGATTTTTGCCCTGACAAAAAGACTTTGATCCTCACTAAGTTCCCCTCAGTTTCTGACGCTCCAGGGAAAACAATCCAAGTTTGTCCAACCTCTCCCTGTAGCTAATACTTTGTAATCCAGGCAGGATTTTGGGTTGGGAACCTACTTCAGACTGAAAGATAGAGGTGGATGTATTGGGAGGAAGGGGTCTCTGGATTGGCTCCTGGTCCTACAGTCACCACAGACCATTCAAAGTATGTGAGGAGCAGACATAAAGCAGCCTCAATAGACAATAGACAATAGGTGCAGGAGTAGGCCATTTGGCCCTTCAAGCCAGCACCGCCATTCAATGTGATCATGGCTGATCATCCCCAATCCGTACCCCGTTCCTGCCTTCTCCCCATATCCCCTGACTCCGCTATTTTTAAGAGCCCTATTTGAAAGTATCCAGAGAACCTGCCACCACCGCCCTTTGAGGCAGAGAATTCCACAGTCTCACAACTCTCTGTGAGAAAAAGTGTTTCCTTGTCTCCGTTCTAAATGGCTTACTCCTTATTCTTAAACTGTGGCCTCTGGTTCTGGACTCCCCCAACATCGGGAACATGTTTCCTGCCTCTAGTGTGTCCAAGCCCTTAACAATCTTATATGTTTCAATGAGATCCCCTCTCATCCTTCTAAACTCCAGAGTGTACAAGCCCAGCTGCTCCATTCTCTTAGCATATGACAGAACCTCGTGGTCTGGACAGACAGCAGCCGGTCTACTTATCTGTATTTGGGACAGAGAGTCTGGGTGGATATGGACAGGTCTAGCCATCTGTAAGTTGGAGCAGAATTAGGCCACTTGACCCATCAAGTCTACTCCACCATTCAATCATGACTGGTCTATCTTTCCCTCTCAACCCCATTCTCCTGCCTTCTCCCCCTAACCCTGACACCGTTAACTAATCACAAATCTGTCAATCTCTGCCTTAAAAATATCAATTGACGTGACCTTCACAGCCTTCTGTGGCAATGAATTCCATAGATTCACCACCCTCTGACTAAAGAAATTCTTCCTCATCTCCCTTCTAAAGGTACATCCTTTTATTCTGAGGCAGTGGCGTCTTGTCCTGGACTCTCCAACTTGTGGAAGCATCCTCTCCATACAATGGAGCACAGTTTGGATGGACATCGATGGGACTAGCATCATCAGTACGGGGGGGGGGGGGCAGGCGTGTTACCTGGACGGTCGTGTTGGGCCACATGACGTGCTTTGCCGACACAAACAGTACTTGCCGGATACAGATTCTCGCTGGTCAGGACAGACTGACCACGGTGGCACAGCGGGAGAGCTGCTGCCTTACCGTGTCAGAGACCGGGTTCGATCCTGACTACGGGCGCTGTCTGTACGGACTTTGTACGCTCTCCCCGTGACCACGTGGGTTTCCTTCGGGATCTCTGGTTTCCTCCCACATGCCAGATATACAGGTTTGTAGGCTAATTGTCCCTAGTATTTGTAGGATAGTGTTAGTGTGGGGGGTGTGCGTCTAATCTAATATGGACAGACATACAACGCATGGAGGCACAAACAAATGTGGATGCTCGAAGCAGGAGCAAAGTAAATCTGCAGGAGGAATTCCATAGGCTCGGTCGCATCTGAGGGGGGAAGTGGACACAACGCTCTGGGTCGGGACCCTTCATCAACACTGTTCTACAGAACACAGAACAGTACAGGAACAGGCCCTTCGGCCCATAATGCCTGTGCAGTGCGAACCTAAACTGATCTCTCTGCCTGCACGTGGTCCGCATCCTGCCAGAGAAGGGAGAGATTTAAGAGGGACCTGGAACGAGCTGCCGAAGGAAGCTATAGAAGCGGGTACGATCATGACTTTCTAAAAGCCTTGTAAACGTCACGATTGTATCTGCCTCCACCACCAGCACCCCAGGCAGTGCGAGGCAGGCACCCCTTGCCCAGACCAACAGCCCGTGCACGCGCGGTGGCCCTCGTTCTGATTGAGACTGCGGCAGACACTCGGTTACTTAAGGAGTTGTCTCCCAAATTGGCGTGGGGCGGCCAGAAAATTTTGTCAGGAATTCATGAGGCACAACTCGGCTCAGACCACACGTTGTGTTAACACTATTATACAGAGTGGAGTAATGAGGCTTATCCACTAATGCTCGTGACTGCTCCTTTCCCATGTAATTCGCAGACTTTCTACCACACCAAGCCGTCGACTTGCTTAAAGCACATCGCCAGTCTCTGCTGCAGGTTGATAGCTGCGCAAAATGCTGATCGGCCCAGGTCATCTGTTGGTCTTAACCAGCCATCCTGGAGCGGCCAATCCCTGCAATACTTCCCTTCAGCCTCACCAGCTGAGAATGGGCACAAAGGTAGACAGGTCGGGCTGGGCTGGGCTGGGCTGGGCTGGGCTGGGCTGGGTCGGGCTGGGCTGGGCTGGGCTGGGCTGGGCAGGGGTGGGTCGGGCTGGGCTGGGCTGGGTCAGGCTGGGCTGGGCTGGGCTGGGGTGGGTCGGGCTGGGCTGGGCAGGGGTGGGTCGGGCTGGTCTGGGCTGGGCTGGGTGGGCTGGGGTGGGCAGGGGTGGGTCGGGCTGGGCTGGGCTGGTCTGGGCTGGGCTGGGGTGGGTGGGCGGGCTGGTGGGCTGGGGGGTGGGCTGGGCTGGGCTGGGCTGGGCGGGCTGGGGGGCAGGGGTGGGTCGGGCTGGGCTGGGCTGGAGGGGTGGCTGGTGTCGGGCCGGGAGGGCTAGGCTGGGTCAGGCTGGCTGGGCTGGGCTGGGCAGGCTGGGCTGGGCTGAGCTGGGGTGGGTTGGACTGGACTGGGATGGGATGGGTCGGGCTGGGTCTGGCTGGGCTGGGTCAGGCTGGGCTGGGCTGGGCCGGGTCGGGCTGGGCTGGGCTGGGCTGGGCTGGGATGGGGTCAGGCTGGGCTGGGCTGGGCCGGGTCGGGCTGGGCTGGGCTGGGCCGGGTCGGGCTGGGCTGGGCTGGGTCGGGCTGGGCTGGGCTGGGCTGGGTCAGGCTGGGCTGGGCTGGGTTGGTTCGGACTGGGCTGGGATGGGTCGCACAGGGCTGGGATGGGCTGGGCCAGACTGGCATGGGATGGTGTAGGAAGGAACTGTAGATGCTGATTTACACCGAAGATAGACACAAAATGCTGGAGTAACTCAGCGGGACAGACAGCATTTCTGGAGAGAAGGAATGGGTGATGTTTCAGGTCGAGACCCTTCTTCTTCTGAAGAGGAGACTCGACCCGAAACATCAGCCATTTCCTTTTCTCCAGAGACGCTGCCTGACCCGCTGAGTTACCCCAGCACTTTGTGTCTATCTTCCGGTGTGGGATGGGCTGGGTTGGACTGGGCTGAGCTGGACTGGATCATATGGGGCTGGGCCAGGCCAGACTGGTGTGGGATGGGCGAGGAAGGGCTGGTCCCGGGTCGGGCTGCGTCAGACCGGGCTGACCAAGGCTGGGATGAGACGTGAATAAACGGCAACCTAATTTTATATACTTCTACCAGATCTCCCCACAACCTCCAACGCTCCGAACAAAACAATCCAAGTCTGTCCAACCTCTCCATGTAGCTAAGGCCCTTGACTCCTGGCATCACTCTGGTAAACCTCTTCTGGACTTTGTCCAAAGCTTCCACACACTTCGTGTAACGGGGCGCCCAGACCTGCTCGTGCAGCCTGACCAGAGTGCAGTGCTGGACTTGTGTGTGGATTTATCAGGCAGCTCGCAGTCCATCAGCTCCACGAGGCTGCCTGACCATTGTCTACCCGCTGCTTATCGGCACACACCACCGCCGTCACTCTGAATGTCAGCGCAGATTTCACATCCACAGAGATGTTAATCTGTAGTCAACATGATATAAAATCGATGAGCAGAGTGACCCTGTGACCCCGGCTGTTTGCTGATTACGGATCCATTGTGGAGCCGTGGAGAGGCCGTCAGTCTCTGCCGACTCCCCAGAGAGCCAGGAGAGGCCGGGATACCGAGAACCCAGTGCCACACTGTCCCACCGCCACTGTGCCACTCCCGGGCAGAGCCCGGCACCACACTGCCACTGTGCCACTCCCGGGCAGAGCCGGGCACCACTGTCCCACTGCCACTCCCGGGCAGAGCCCGGCACCACTGTCCCAGCGCCACCATGCCACTCCCGGGCAGATTCCCCAGAGACCCAGGTGAGGTCGGGCAGGGAGCTGGGATACCCAGAGCCGGCACCACACTGTGGTACTCCTGGGCACTGCACCATCACACTGCCCAGCTCATACCCTGCCCAGCTCACACCGTGCCCAGCTCACACCCTGCACAGCCCACGCCCAGCCCAGCTCACACACTGCCCAGCTCACACCTGCCCAGGCTCACACCCTGCCCAGCCCACAAACGCCCAGCTGCCCCAGCCCACACTGCCCACACCTGCCCAGCTCCCACACCTGCCCACACCCTGCCCAGCTCACACCCTGCCCAGCTCACACCGTGCCCAGCTCACACCCTGCCCAGCCCACACCCTGCCCAGCTCACACCCTGCCCAGCTCACACCCTGCCCAGCTCACACCCGTGCCCAGCTCACACCCTGGGCCTGCCCAGCTCACACCCTGCCCAGCTCACACCCTGCCCAGCTCACACCCTGCACAGCTCACACCCTGCACAGCCCACACCCTGCCCAGCTCACACCCTGCCCAGCTCACACCCTGCCCAGCTCACACCCTGCCCAGCTCACACCCTGCCCAGCTCACACCGTGCCCAGCTCACACCCTGCCCAGCTCACACCCTGCCCAGCTCACACCCTGCCCAGCCCACACTGTGCCAATCCCAGGGAGGGAGGGTTAAGGGGCCAAGGCTGTGATACGGTGTTGGGTGGGAGACTATCCGGTGGCTCCGTTACAGAGTGACAGGACAGTGTCCGAGACAGCACTGACCCACCCACACCAAGCTGCCAGAGGAAGCTATAGAAGCGGATAAAATTACAACTTTTAAAATTCACTTAGCGGTGATATTGGGGTGGTGATTATAAGGAACGAGCTGCCAGAGGAGGTAGTTGAGGCAGGTACAATAACTAATTTAAAAGACATTTGGACGTAGATACATGGACAGGAAAGGTTTAGTGGGATCTGGGCCAAACGTTGGCAGGTGGAACAAGCTTCGATGGGGCATCTTGGTCAGTAAGGATGAGATCTGTCTCCACGCTGTGTGACTGTTCTGACATGAGCACAGATACATGGATAGGAAGGACTAGATGGAAATGCAGGTGGATGGGACTAGCCCAGAATACCAATTGGAGACGTGACAAGATGGGCCGACTCGAGTGGTCATACAGTAATCACGGCATCAGGACAGAGGCTGCAACACTCATTTGCAACACCACTTGTCAATGGTCGAGGCACGTAAAGAGTTAATGAGATTAGAGCCCAAGAATGTAAATCTGCTGGAGAAAGAAGTCTTTAACCATTAGAAAAATGTTCCCAGTCAATTCCCGCTGATGGATCATGCTCCCCCCTCCTACACAAGCTACATTTGTTCTAAAGGTTAATTGTTTGTGCGCTCTGATTTGAAAATAGAGTCTCCCGTGCACTCTTCTCATCTTCTTTCCTTCCTCCGGCCTAATTAACCT
The DNA here is from genome assembly GCA_035221665.1 of Okamejei kenojei. NCBI lineage: Eukaryota > Metazoa > Chordata > Chondrichthyes > Rajiformes > Rajidae > Okamejei > Okamejei kenojei. The sequence goes on from CM069134.1 coordinate 117,924,903, forward strand.
TTCCTGGAATTCATGTCTGGATATGTCCACCTCGAACTCCGCTCAAATCCGGGGGGACCGGGCAGCAGAGACGTGAAACGCAGCAGAGAGGCGCTCCACTAAACACTCCTGTAAAGCGACAATTACCTCGAATGCTTATACCCCCCCCCCCCCCCCCCCGCCTAATCAAGAGGGGGTACAACAGGGGCAGCTACAGCCTGACAAGCAGGAACAGGAACAGGGGCAGTACAGTCACACAGTGACAGGAACAGGGGGAGTACAGTCACACAGTGACAGGAACAGGGGGAGTACAGTCACACACACAGGTACAGGTACAGGAACAGTAGTCACACACACAGGAACAGGGGGAGTACAGTCACACAGTCACAGGAACAGGGGGAGTACAGTCACACAGTGACAGGAACAGGGGGAGTACAGTCACACAGTGACAGGAACAGGGGGAGTACAGTCACACAGTGACAGGAACAGGGGGAGTACAGTCACACACACAGGTACAGGGGGAGTACAGTCACACAGTGACAGGAACAGGGGGAGTACAGTCACACAGGTACAGGAACAGTAGTCGCACACACAGAACAGGGGGAGTACAGTCACACAGTGACAGGAACAGGGGGAGTACAGTCACACACACAGGTACAGGTACAGGAACAGTAGTCACACACACAGGAACAGGGGCAGTACAGTCACACAGTGACAGGAACAGGGGGAGTACAGTCACACACACAGGTACAGGGGGGGAACAGTCACACAGTGACAGGAACAGGGGCAGTACAGTCACACAGTGACAGGAACAGGGGCAGTACAGTCACACACACAGGTACAGGAACAGTAGTCACACACACAGGAACAGGGGCAGTACAGTCACACACACACATAGATACAGGAATAGTAGTCACACAGATACAGGAATAGGGCCAGTACAGTCACACACACACAGGTACAGGGGCAGTACAGTCACACACACAGATACAGGAACAGGGGCCGTATAGTCACACACACAGATACAGGGACAGGGGCAGTACAGTCACACACACAGGTACAGGAACAGGGGCAGTACAGTCACACACACAGGTACAGGAACAGGGGCAGTACAGTCACACACACAGGTACAGGAACAGGGGAGTACAGTCACACACACAGATACAGGAACAGGGGAGTACAGTCACACACACAGATACAGGAACAGGGGAGTACAGTCACACACACAGGTACAGGAACAGGGGCAGTACAGTCACACACACAGGTACAGGAACAGGGGCAGTACAGTCACACACACAGATACAGGGACAGGGGCAGTACAGTCACACACACAGGTACAGGAACAGGGGAGTACAGTCACACACACAGGTACAGGAACAAGTACAGTTACATGCAGAGTGACCGGAATGGGGTAACTACGGGTGAGAGGGAGAGTTTATAGATGTGCGGGGCATGTTTTTGTTTTACAGAGTGGTGGGGCGCGGAACTCGCTGCGGGTGGTGGTGGAGGCAGATTGGATTGCGGCGTTTAAGAGGCTTTTACATAGGCACATGGAGGTGCGGGGAATGGAGGGATATGGACCACGTGCGGACGGAGATTAGTTTAACTTGGCATCGTGTTCAGCACGGACACTGTGGACCGAAGGGCACGTTCCTGTGCTGTGCAGTTGTAAATTATGGTTTATAACGTTCCACGCCTCCGTTTTATTCCGTGCCCCGACTAATAAAAGGCCAGTATTCCACTTGCCGTTTCACCACCTTATTGATCTGTGCTGCCATCTTCAGGAACCTTTCTTCCTCAATTCCACCAAGGCGTCAGGACACATCACACGTCAGGACAAAGCCCATCTGTCTCTAACATTGCCACCAATTTATCTGTACTGTCCGGTGGCCTTAGACCATTCTCATTGTCAGCAACACCAACAATTATGTACACAATTCACGGAGAGGTACCAGAGGAATAACATCAGGCAGGTATTACCTTCGCTAATTGCACTCTAATGGTTAGTTGGTATTGAAGTAATTGACATTGTATTAATCCGTGCATTCGTCTGTGGAAATAGGTAAAACTGTCCAGTTAACCTGCTAAAGTAAAAGCATGTTTAGGCGGTGAGACTGCAGAGCTGAGGGGGAACCTGGTGAAACAGGATTCAAGTAATGGGCAAAGCTACAGACTGTTCACATTCAATGCGAGGGGCACTGAGTAAATAAGGGGGGAAGCTTCTGCCTCAGTTATCTCGGTGAAAGCAGAAAGCTTGATATTATTAAAGCAGAGACACATGAACAAAGACTTACACGTGTGTTATTACCGTCATAGGGTCGTGCAGCGTGGAAACGGGCCCTTTATTCAGCTCAACGTGCCCACACCGCCAATATGTCCCATCTACACTGGTCCCATATCCCTCAAAACCTGTCCTATCCATGTACCTGTCTAACTGCTTCTTAAATATTGCGATAGTACCTGCCTCAACTCGTTCAAGTTCACATTTAGTGTCAATTTAGTAGCACCAATTGTACGGTGAAATTTGAGTTGCCGTACAGCCCTGCGAATAAAAAGAACACAATACAGGATAGAGTTCAACATAAACATCCCCCACAGCGGAATCAACGTTTCTCACTGTGATGGAAGGCAATAAAGTTCAGTCATCTTCCTCCTGTTCACCCGTGGTCGGGGCGGTGAACCCTCCGCAGTCGCCGCTACGGACGACCCGATGTTCAGGCCCTCGCGCCGGGATGATCGGAACTCCGGCGTCGGAACGGGCGGAACACACTCTGCGGCTGGGAGTTTCCGAATCGGCCGCTTCTTACCGGAGACCGCAGGCCGGGCTGGGCGAAGCTCCAACGCTGGCGATCCCGGCAAAAGATCCCAGGCTCCGCGATGTTAGAGTCAGCGTCGCGCCCGCGGCTAGAAGCTCCGCACACCGCTGCTCCACGATGTTAGAGTCAGCAGGCCCAACACTCCGGAGATCCAACCGGAGATCCCCGGCGAAGGATCGCCCCGCTCCGCGGTGGTAATTCCACGCTGCGCCCGCTGCTGAAGCTCCGGTAGGAAAGGCCGCGCCAATCCAGTTGGTGGGCCGCGGGGGGGGGGGAAGGGGCGAAGATGCGACTCGGAGAAAAGATGCATCTCCGTCCAGGTAGTGACTGCAAAACGGTTTCCCCCTCGTCTCCCCCACATAAGACATACTAAGAAACATCAAAACATATATTGGGACACACTAAAAATAGTGTGGCGCCTCCCGATGGAGACCTCCTCTGGCAGCTCCTTCCATACACACACCACCCTCTGCGTGAAAAAGTTACCCCTCAGTTTCCTTTAAAATCTTTTCTCCCTCACCTTAAACTATGGCCTCTGGTTCTCGAATCTGTGAAGCTGCAGTAAGAATGTCATCAAAGGCAGTTTGTCGTTGTCTACAACTTCGCTCTGGCAACTTCTGCGACGGAGCTGGTGCCAAACTGTAACAGCCCTGCTGTTCCTTTGGATCGATCAGCGACGTGGAGAGGGGGGGGGGGGCCTGCTGCATGGGGCGACAGCCTGTCCTCCATATGACATCGCCCAGGCTTGCAAACGACCAGGATGCATCAGTCATGACCGAGGGGGGCCTACTATCCTACTACTACTGCTACCTCTTTCATCAAGTCTTCAGAAAGCCCAACTAACAGCTTGGAGCCACATATCTGCAAGTATGAATATGAAAAATATTCCAGACATTCTGGCAAAGGTTCTTTGACCTGAAATGTTAGGCCCCGTTTCTCTTTCAACAAGTTCCTTGTTTCTGCAAGAATGCAGTATCCTGTGTCCGTACTCTGGACGGCTCGATTGTAATCATGTACTGTAGGCTTTCCGCTGACTGGTTAGCACGTAACAAAAGCTTTTCACTGTGGCTCTGTACACGTGACAAAAAACTAACCTCACAATGTCCGTGTTCTGCTGACGATACCTATGACAATTAAACACGCTTGGGTTTAGAAGCTGCCTCTAGAAACCTGTGAACTTAGGGGGGTGAAGCACTACCGTGAGGCAATGGGAACGTGTTCTGGCCTTTCCTTGCCTCTAGTTTCCTCCCCCCACCACGAAACCTCTATCTTTCAGTCTGAGGAAGGGTTCCCACCTGAAACGTCACCTATTCCTTTTCTCTCGAGATGTTGCCTGACCCGCCGAGTTACTCCAGCATTTTGAGTACATCATCAATGTAAGGCAGAGTAGATTCGAGGGAACATAGAAACATAGACAATAGGTGCAGGAGCAGGCCATTCGGCCCTTCGAGCCTGCACCGCCATTCAATATGATCATGGCTGATCATCCAACTCAGTATCCTGTACCTGCCTTCTCTCCATACCGCCTGATCCCTTTAGCCACAAGGGCCACATCTAACTCCCTCTTAAATATAGCCAATGAACTGGCCTCAACTACCTTCTGTGGCAGAGAATTCCACAGATTCACCACTCTCTGTGTGAAAAATGTTTTTCTCATCTCGGTCCTAAAGGAATTCCCCCTTATCCTTAAACTGTGACCCCTTGTTCTGGACTTTCCCGACATCGGGAACAATCTTCCTGCATCTAGCCTGTCTTACTATAAGATCCCCCCTCAGTCTTCTAAATTCTAGCGAATGGCCTATAGCTGCCGCTGCTCCCAACTATAACACTATAAGGAAGCAACACTATATTCTGCCCTCAGAGACTTCTCTCTTTGCACTTGTGTACGTGTGCACGGCTTGCTTCTACTCACGCATGGTATGATTTGACTGGATAGTTCACAAACAAAGTTTTCACTATCTCGGCCCATGTGACAGTAGTAAACCGACGCCGACAGCAAGCAGCCAAGAGTTCACAACGAGGTGATCCCCTCCACCAGGAGGTGAGCAGAGCTTCCACACTCACTGAACCAGAGGCTGAAGCAACAACCCCGTCACTGCTTGGTCACCTCTGCCCTGTCACCAATGCCCACACAACATGGACTCCCTGCCCGAGCTCCCTAAGTCTGCACCAGCAGCACCGCCACTTGCTCCTTCCTCCCAACCCACACAGGAGCCGTCGCCAGTCTCTGATTCCAGCGACACCAGCTCGGTGATGACCCTCGCTGCACCTCTCCCCTCCCACCCCCTTATCCCCACATCATCAGGGCCATTCACAGACCATTGCCACAGGGGGCGGTCTGCTCGCCTACCCTGACTGGCACCCTCCCCCTAGGGCACTAATCACCAACCACCAACATTACCATGCCAGGCCCCTGTGCTGCCACTCCCTGAGGCAGGCTACCGCCTACCTTGGCTGTACCCCCCCAGGGCATCAGCTCCTACCCCCATGCCCACACCCCCCCGCACAAAGCGATCCCATTCCCTGGGCCAGGCTGCCCGCTAACCTTGGCTGGCACCCCCCCAGGGCACTAATCATCAGATTCCATACCCACATCACTTGGCCATTAATACTGAACGGTCATTCCCCAGTGGCAGGCTGCCCACCTACCATGGCTAAGACCCCCCATGCCCAGAATGCTGCCACTCCCCAGCTGGTCTGCCGACCTACCTTGGCTGGCCGCCAGCTGCAGGTTGCTCCTGTCCTTGGTCAGGCCGTTGGTCTTGGGGCTGGCGCCGGGAGCGTTGCCGGCCGAGGCTCGGGGCAGGCGTTTGCCCGGTACTTTCACCGTGGTGCGCAGCAGGTCGATCTCCTTGCCATGGACGTTCTGCATGTAATCCTGCAGGAGCAGACACAGCATGAGCCAAGCACGCAGGAGCTGCATCGCTCTGCACTGAGCTACACGGAACCACCTCCGACAGATCGCTCTGGGACACAGGAGGATGCCGGACTTCCAGCTGACTGATGGAAGCTTGCAAATATATAACATATTACAGCACGGAAACAGGCCATCTCGGCCCTTCTAGTCCGTGCCCAACACTTACTCTCACCTAGTCCCATCTACCTGCACTCAGACCATAACCCTCCATTCCTTTCCCGTCCATATACCTATCCAATTTATTTTTAAATGATAAAATCGATCCTGCCTCCACCACTTCCACTGGAAGCTCATTCCACACAGCCACCACCCTCTGAGTAAAGAAGTTCCCCCTCATGTTACCCCTAAGCTTCTGTCCCTTAATTCTCAAATCATGCCCTCTTGTTTGAATCGTCCCTACCCTCAATGGAAAAAGCTTATCCATGTCAACCCTCTCATCATTTTAAAGACCTCAATCAAGTCCCCCCTTAACCTTCTGTGCCCCACAGAATAAAGACCTATCTTGGTCAACCTTTCTCTGTAACATAGTTGCTGGAACCCAGGCAACATTCTAGTAAATCTCCTCTGTACTCTCTCTATTTTGTTGACATCTTTCCTATAATTTGGCGACCAAAATTGTACACCATACTCCAGAATTGGCCTCACCAACGCCGTGTACAATGCTAACATTACATGCCAACTTCTATACTCAATGCTCCGATTTATAAAGGCCAGCAACAATATACAAGACACTTTGTCAGGTACATGGACAGAATCATGCAGATGGTACAGCACGGAAACAGGCCCTTCGGCCCACCCCGTCCATGCCGGGAATTATACCCATTTGCTTCGCCTCATATCCCTCTAAACCCTCAACGACAAATTGGAAACATGGAGTCATAAGAGTCATGTAGTGTGGATAGAGGGCCTTCGGCCCAACTTGCCGACTAACTTGTCCCATCTACACTAGGCCCACCAGCCTGCGTTTGTTCAAAATTCCTCTAAACCTGTCCTATCCACGCACCTGCCTAAATGCTTCTTAACGTTGCAATTGTACCTGCCGCAACTACCTCCTCCAGCGGCTCGTTCCATACGACCCACCACCCTTTGCGTGGAAAGGTCACCCCTCAGGTTCCTATTAAATCTTTCTCCCCTCACCTTAAACCTATGTACCTTGGTAGACACAAGATGCTGGAGTAACTCAGCGGGTCAGGCAGCATCTCTGGAGAGAAGGAATGGTCTCCAGAGATGCTGCTTGACCCGCTGAGTTACTCCAGCATCTTGTGTCAACCTGCGATTTAAACCAGCATCTGCAGTTCTTTCCTACACACTATGTCCCTTGGTTCTTGATTTTCCTACTCTGGGTAAATTACACTGAGCATTCGCCCTACTTATTCCCCACATGACTTTATACACCTCTATAAGACCACCCCTCATCCTCCTGTGCTCCAAGGAATAAAGTCCTAGCCTGCATAACCTGTCCCTTTAACTCAGGCCCTCGAGTCCTGGCAACATCCTCGTAAATATTTTCTGCACCATTTCCAGCTCGACAACATCTTTCTGAAAATATGGCGGGCAAAACTGCACAATCATCTAAATGTAGCCTCACCAATGTCTTGCACAACTGCAACACGACCTCCCGCCCGTGTGCCACTTGCCTGAGATTCTGTAGGCTAGTATTGTTAGTCAAAGTCTTTTCCCTTGGCAGGGGTATCCAAGACAAGCGTACATGCGTTTAGAGTGAGGGGAAGGGGTGTTAAAGGGGATATGGGAGTACGTTTCTTGCACACAGGGGCATTGCCAGTGGAGGTGGTGGACTCAGGTCCATTCACCGTGCTCAAGGGCATCTCAGTCACCCATCATACAACAGCCAGGCTCAGGCACACCACAGGTCTGGCTCTACCATCGTGGCCATGGGCATTGTTACCGGCACGGAGAAGCAAGGAGCTGCAGATGCTGGAAACCTGAGAGAAACACAAAGTACAGCAGTAACTCAACGGTCAGGCAGCATCTGCGGAAGGAATGGGTGGGCTTCTGAAGAAGGGTCCCGATCTGAAACGCCACCTGTCCATTCCCTCCACAGATGCTGCCTGGCCCGCTGAGTTTCTCTAGCACTCGGTGTCCACTGCTCGAGTGCCATCATTGCTGGCATCTGCCAGTTCTTCCAGATACCACATTCACAAAGCCAGGTGAGTGATAGCTTAGTTTAGTTTAAAGATATCGTGTGGAAACAGGCCCTTCGGCCCACCAAGTCCATGCCGACCATCGATCCCCGTGCGCTCGTTCTCTCCTACACACTAGGGACAATTTACAGAAGCCAATTAACCTACAAACCTGCACGTCTTTGGAGTGTGGGAGGAAACTGGAGCACCCGGAGAAAACCCACACGGTCACAGGGATAAGGTACAAACTCCGTACAGACAGCACCCGTAGTCAGGATCGAACCCGGATCTTTGGCGCTGTGAGGCGGCAACTCAACAGCTGTACCACCGTGCCACCCCAGGTGAACGGAGTGACTGGCAGATGGGTGCAGTACGACAAAGGCTGGAGGTTTTAAGGGGCTGTCCCACTTGCGCAACCTAATTGGCGAGTTTAGAAGTTTTTAAAAATAACATGTTGAAGACCCCCTTCGACCTCCTTCGACTATGTTGAAGACCGGCTTCGACCAGCTACGACTAACTTCGGGAAAATTGGACACCGAATAGTGGAGAGTGAAGACGATCTCCTTCGTTCTCCTTTGACCTCCCTTCGACTATGATGAAGGTTATCTATGACTATCCTCGATTGCCTACGACTAACATGGCGACCTACTGCGGCCTACTATCACCTACTACGACTAAACCTACAAATATAAAAAGCATCCATTTTTTCCATGGCGACCTTTTTTTACTCGCGGGCATTTTTTAACACGTTGAAAAAACCGCTGCGACCTAGCTGAGGCCTCGAGTACGCGGAGACCACTCTCGAGCATGAAGGAGAGTTACAAAGACCTCCTACAACCTCGTGTCGACCATGCTGCGAGTATGAGTCGAGGGCAAACTCGCCAGAACTCGCGGATTAGGTCGCCCAAGTGGGACAGGCTCTTAACGGAGACAAAAGTGTGTGAGATGAGGAGAGGAGGAATAAAATGTAAAGCCGGACGGAGGGACATGGGTGGAAGGGGACGGGGAGGAGGGGAAAGGGGAGTACAGGAGAGTCTGCAACATGTTTGGCTGCTCCCGTCCAAGGCTGCGTGTTTCAGCGAGGCGAGATGGAGACGGCAGGCAGCAAGTCCCCAGGCCCACTGGGATCAGGGACCAGAGCGGGCGGGAGCTTCACCAACGGCTGGGGGGGGGGGGGGGGGGGGGGGAGCGCTTGCCTCTTTTTTTTAAGTCTCAATTGACACATGGGACCCGGGTGCAAATGAAAGGAAAAATTGCGAATCAGCAGATTGCAGCCAGGGTCCGCTGGAATGAGGTGCCTGCGCACTCCCTTTATTGCCAGCCATAAAGCACTAATTTCTTCACAAGCCACCTCGCTAATTACACAGCCAGCGCACTCATTTCATTTTATTACATGAATTAACAGGAAGTTCAAACCGTGTAAAGCTATTAAGATGTGTGATTAAGCCACATTCAATTAGTTTCTACAAACAATTTAATTGATGTTGCAGATAGGAATTAACAGAAGGTGAACGTGTGAATTACTCGGCTGTCGAGAGCAATTCTCTCTCTGTCGGCCCTGCCTCGATGATCCTGCAGCAAACACAATGTCTGTCTCCGTGCACATCACCGCCACAACACCCAGCCAGCCGCCTCACGTTTCAGCAACCCTCTCCTCGTCCCAACCCCCCCTAACGAAGGCAATAAAGTGCAAGATAGACACAAATAAATTGCTGGAGTATCTCAGCCGGTCAGGCAGCACCTCTGGAGGGAAGGAATAGGCGACGTTTCGGGTCGAGACCCTTCTTCGAACTGAGAGTCGGGGTGAAGGGAAACGAGAGATTTATGAAGGGCCTCGACCCGAAAAGTCACACATTGGTCCTCTCCGGGGATGCTGCCTTGCCTGCTGAGCTACTCCAGCTTTTTGTGACTCTCTTTGAGAGATATAAGACGGGACGTGGAACAGCTGGATGAAAAATATGCAATGATGCAACGATGGTCAAGGAAAGAAAGGTGGAGCCCACAATGGTCCATTGTTGGCTGCGGGGTAGGCGATAACGAGTTAAACAGACAGTGAAACTCAACAGGACGACAGTGAAATAAGGTGCAAGGCCTTGGGTTGAGAGAGCAAGAATTTGAGAGAGCACAGTTTTAGGGTGAGAGGGGGCAAAGTTTAAAGGAGATGTGCAGGGTACGTTTTTTTACACAGGGGTGTGGACAAGAATGGTGGGGGCCATGGAACGCGTTGCCAGGGGTGGTGATGAAGGCAGATACAATAGTTCACAAAGCTTTTTGATGGGCAAATGGATAGGCAGCGAATGGAGGGATATGGGTCACATGCAGGCAGAGGAGATCAGTTTAAAGGCGTCATGTTTAGTACGGAGGTTGTGGGCTGAAGGGCCTGTTCCAGTGCTGTATTGTTATACGTTCCAGGACGAAACTAGTATACATGTGCAGTCAAGACAGTTGTAGGCAGCAGTCGGGAGGATCAGCTTCCAGTAGTGACCTCATCAAACTCGGGAACAATGTTCAACCTTTGCGTGAGGTAACGGCACAGAGACAGGCCCTTCGATGCACATGTCTGACCCAGGCATCAAGCATCTCTCCACACACTAATCCCATTTAGAATCGCACTGAGATCCATTTGGAACGGAGACGAAGGAAACACTTTTCCTCACAGAGAGTGGTGAGTCTGTGGAATTCTCTGCCTCAGAGGGCGGTGGAGGCAGGTTCTCTGGATACTTTCAAGAGAGAGCTAGATAGGGCTCTTAAAAATAGCGGAGTCAGGGGATATGGGGAGAAGGCAGGAACGGGGTACTGATTGGGGATGATCAGCCATGATCACATTGAATGGCGATGCTGGCTTGAAGGGCCGAATGGCCTACTCCTGCACCTATTGTCTATTGTCTATTGTCACTGCATGGAAACAGGCTCTACGCCCAATCTGTCCATGCCAACCAAGATACCCCATCTATGCCAGTCCCACCTGCCTGTGTTTGGCCCATATCCCTCTAAACTTCTCCTATCCATGCATCAAATGTCCTTTAAATGTTATTACTGTACTTGCCTCAGCCACTTCCATATGCCCACCACCCTTTGTGAAAATGTTCCCACTCAGACCCCCTTTAACTCTTTCCCCTCTCACCTTAAACCCTCTGGTCCTTGATTCTGCTACCCTGGGTAAAAGACCCTGTGCACTCATCTCTCCTACTTTAGAGTCTGATGCAGGGTCCTGACCCGAAATGTCACCCATCCTTTTTCTCCAGAGAGGCTGCATGACTTACTCCAACATCTTTGGTATAAACCAGTACCTGCAGTTCTTTGTTTCTACATTTTGAACAGGAACCCTGGCATATCCAGCCTCCCCCCCCCCCCCCCCCCACACACACACACACACACCCTACACACCCACACACACCCCTCTCCCATCTCCCATCACCTGGAGTATTGCGTACAGTTTTGGTCTCCTAATCTGAGGAAAGACATTCTTGCCATAGAGGGAGTACAGAGATGGTTCACCAGACTGATTCCTGGGATGTCAGGACTTCCATATGAAGAAAGACTGGATAGACTCGGCTTGTACTCGCTGGAATTTAGAAGATTGAGGGGGGATCTCATAGAGACTTACAAAATTCTTAAGGGGTTGGACAGGCTAGATGCAGGAAGATTGTTCCCGATGTTGGGGAAGTCCAGGACAAGGGGTCACAGTTTAAGGATAAGGGGGAAGTCTTTTAGGACCGAGATGAGAAAATCATTTTTTACACAGAGAGTGGTGAATCTGTGGAATTCTCTGCCACAGAAGGTAGTTCATTGGCTATATTTAAGAGGGAGTTGGATGTGGCCCTTGTGGCTAAAGGGATCAGGGGGTATGGAGTGAAGGCAGGTACGGGATACTGAGTTGGATGATCAGCCATGATCATATTGAACGGCGGTGCAGGCTCGAAGGGCCGAATGGCCTACTCCTGCACCTATTTTCTGTGTTTCTCTGTTTCTATGTTTCTCTATAACTTCAGAATCTGGGCAGTGGCGGTGAACAAGGACGCTGGCTGATTCCCACACTCCAACTAGGGATTCAACGAGCAGTGACTGGGAACAGGAACACTGGCTGGATCCTCTTCTCTCCGAGCATGGACACTGGTGATCGAGTGATCGGGAGCAGGAATGCTGGCCCATTCCCTTTCCTCTTTAACCCAGGGTGATGGGGTAGTGATCAAGCGATGAACATTGGCCGATTCCCCCCCCCCCACTCTCTTCAACCCAGGGATCACAGGACAGTGACTGGAAACAGTAATATTATTGGCCAATTGCCCCCCTCTCTTTAACCCAGGGCGTCGGGGCAGTGACCGGTTCAGGAGCCCTGCGCTGGTTTCCCTCCACCATGTACACCCTCATGAACCGCACTTCAGAATAAAACAGCTCACTCATCATCTGCCGGAGTTTCTAGCAACGAATTGACTTCAAGTGACCAGAACTCTGCAATAAATCAGCTGCTTTAAGTAATTCAAAAAGTATTAGAAAGCTCATCATCCATGCAATAAACTATAAAATAATAATTTATTGTCTATTAATTTCCATTTCTGAAGCACAACCGCTAATGACCACGAGGATTTAATGCAGTTTTTATAACCTCGCCAGCGTGTTCAGGAGAGGGTCGATGATGCACTCACATGGAGAGAGGCAGCACATACAACGGCGGGTTCGGCCAGGGTGGGGGGCGGGGGGGGGGGGGGGACTAGCCCTCGAGGGGGGAGGGGGGAGGAGGCCACACACACACAAACACACGCGGTATCTGGTTGCAGTTCCGGCGGCCCATTACAGGAAGAATGCGGAGGAATTTGGAGGGGGTGCAGAAGGGGCTGACCCGAATGCTGCCTAAGCCAGGAGGCACCAGCTACAAAGAGAGGCTGACAAACCCTGATTCTTTTCAAGACTCAAGAGTCAAGAGTGTTTTATTGTCATATGTCCCGGATGGGACAATGAAATTCTTCCTTGCTGCAGCACAACAGAATATGTGAATATGTCAACATTGTATATAACGGGGGAAAAAAGAAAAAGTTCAATAAATAACAAATATAGTGCAAATAACAAATAATAATATAGTCTTTTGCAGTTCAGAGCTCACAGCTCAAGTTTGAGGAGAGACCTGATAGAAATAGGTAAAAGTATGCGGCATAGAGGGTGGAGAGACAGAATTGTTTCAGGATGGAAAAATCAAATACTAGAGGGCGTAATTTCTATGGTGAGAGTGGCAAAGTTCAAAGGAGATACGCACTGTAAGTTTTTTCTTTACACAGAGAATGCCCTGTCGGGTTTGGTGGAGGCAGATACAATAGTGGCGTTTAAGACGTTATTAGACAGGCACACGGATATGCGGGGAATGGACGGATATGGATCATGTGCGGCCAGAGGAGATTAGTTTATCTTGGCATTATGCTCAGCACGGACATGGTTCACAACTTATGGGAGTAGAATTAGGCCATTTGGCCCATCGAGTCTACTCCGCCATTCAATCATGCCTGATCTCTGACTCCTAATCCCATTTTCCTGCCTTCTCCCCATAACCCTTGGAATCTATACTAATCAAGAATTTGTCTATCTCTGCCTTAACAATATCCATTGGCTTGGCTTCCATAGCCCTCTGTGGCAATGAGTTTCCACAGATTAACTACCCTCTGTCTAAAGAAGTTTCTCCTCACCTCCTTTCTAAAAGAGCACCCTTTAATTCTGAGGCGATGACCTCTGGTCCTAGACTCTCCCACCAGTGGAAACATCCTTTCCACATCCACTCTATCTATGCCTTTCATTATTCTGTAAGTTTCAATGAGGTCCCCCCTCAACCTTCTAAACTCCATCAAGTAGGGGCCCAGTGCTGTCAAACGCTCATCATATGCTAACCCACTCATTCCTGGGATCATTCTTGTAAACCTCCTCTGGACCCTCTCCAGAGCCAGCACATCCTTCCTCAGATATGGGGCCGCCCCACGTTTGTGTTTCTGTGCTATACTACTCTGTGTTTCTATGAGTGTTTGAAGGTTGGCAGAGGCCAGCTGTGATTATACTGAATGTGGGGCCAGGATGAGGGGTCTGGCGACCACACTCTCAGTGTGGGGGTCTGTTCACCATCCTGTAGGATGCGATTAAGCTAGAGAGGATGCAGAAAGATTCACACAGATGTTGCCGAGACTGGGCAATAGACAATAGACAATAAACAGTAGGTGCAGGAGTAGGCCATTCGGCCCTTCGAGCCAGCACTGCCATTCAATGTGATCAAGGCTGATCATCCCCAATCAGTACCCCGTTCCTGCCTTCTCCCCGTATCCCCTGACTCCGCTATCTTTAAGAGCCCTAATCTAGCTCTCTCTTGAAAGTATCCAGAGAACTGGCCTCCACTGCCCTCTGAGGCAGAGAATTCCACAGACACCACTCTCTGTGAGAAAAAGTGTTTCCTTGTCTCCGTTCTAAATGGCTTACCCCTTATTCTTAAACTGTGGCCCCTGGTTATGGACTCCCCCCCAACATCGGGAACATGTTTCCTGCCTCTAGCGTGTCCAAACCCTTAACAATCTTATATGTTTTATCCTTCTAAGCTCCAGAGTGTATTAAGCCCAGCCTCTCTATTCTCTCAGCATATGACAGTCCCGCGCTGCACTCCCTCAATAGCAAGAATGTCCTTCCTCAAATTTGGAGACCACAACTGCACACAATACTCCAGCTGTGGTCTCACTAGGGCCCTGTACAACTGCAGAAGGACCTCTTTGCTCCTATACTCGACTCCTCTTGTTATGAAGGCCAATATGCCATTCGCTGGAGGGGGTGAGCTATCAGGAGAGGTTGAGGGGGACATCATGGTGGTTTATAACATCGTGAGGGGCATGGGGGAAGTGGATGGTCTCAGTCTTTTCGTGTTAGGAGAGCCATACCTGGAGGGCATAGGTTTAAGTTGAGGGGAGCGAGACCTAAAGGTGATCTGAGGGGAAGATTTTCCACAAAGGGGTGGGAGGGTATTGAATGGTAGAGGCAAGTACTAGAACAAGGTTTCAAACGTTGGGACAAATATGCGAATAACTGAATCATAGAAGACTGAGGGGGGATCTAATGGAAACTTACAAAATTCTTAAGGGGTTGGACAGGTTAGATGCAGGAAGATTGTTCCCGATGTTGGGGAAGTCCAGAACAAGGGGTCACAGTCTAAGGATAAGGGGGAATTCCTTTAGGACCGAGATGAGGAAAACATTTTTCACACAGAGTGTGGTGAGTCTCTGGAATTCTCTGCCACAGAAGGTAGTTGAGGCCAGTTCATTGGCTATATTTAAGAGGGAGTTAGATGTGGCCCTTGTGGCTAAAGGGATCAGGGGGTGTGGAGAGAAGGCAGGTACAGGATACTGAGTTGGATGATCAGCCATGATCACATTGAATGGCGGTGCAGGCTCGAAGGGCCGAATGGCCTACTCCTGCACCTATTGTCTATGTTTCTATCATCTACTACAACTGGAGAGCTGTCCTGAACTACATCTACCTCATTGGAGTCCCTCGGACAATCTCTACTGGCTTTATCTTGCACTAAACATTCTTCCCGTTACCATGTATCTGTACATTGTGAATGGATCGATTGTGATCAGGCATTGTCTTTCCGCTTTTCACTGAACTGCTGCACACGTGACAATAAACTAAACCAAATTAGGTTTGAAGGAATATGGGTCAAATCCAAGCAAGAGGGACTCCACCCCTCCCGAGGTCTCCTGATGCCAGCCCTGTTTTGTTCTGGCCGTTTCTTGTCTCTCGTTTCCTCCCCTCTCCCACCCCCACCCCCTACCCCCTGCCTCTATCTTTCAGTCTGAGGAAGGGTTCCGACCTGAAACGTCACTTAGACCTTTTCTCCAGAGATGCTGCCTGACCCGCTGAGTTACTCCAGCATTTTGTGTCCATCTTCCAAACACACGGAACTAGTTTAGCGGAAGCATCTTGGACAAGTTGGGCTGAAGGGCCTGCTTCCCTGCTGTAACCTCCACCATTCCAAAATTCACGGATTTTCCCGCGTGGTTTTCAGTGATCCGTTTTGTTGTTGAGGTGGGAACAAGAGAAGAAGTGCAGGATAAGCTCAGCGGGCCAGGCAGCATCAGGAGGGAGAGAGACAGGTCAATAATCCTTCAGCAGAGGGACAGGCACTCGACCTGAAACTTAACTCTGCATTCCCTAGTCTGACTGCGGGAGAGTTTCCCACCGCTTGATGTCTCTGTTCTGAGTTACAGCAACCGCAACATTCAGCCTTTGGAACCCAATGACTTTAGACTTTAGAGATACAGCGTGGAAACAGGCCCCAGCCCACCGTGTCTGGCCGAGCAGCCATCACCCTGTACACAAGCACCCATCCCACACACTAGGGGGACAATTCACAATTTGCAGAAACCAATTAATCTTCATCCTGCTGGGAAGACACTGTTCCTGAACCTCCAGATTCGGGGACAGTTTCTTCCCAGCTGCTATTAAGCGACTAAACCATCCTCTCACCAACTAGAGAGCGGTCCTGAGCAACGGTCTGGAATCCCTGGGACTTTCTTTAATTGGACTTTACTGGACTTTATCGTGCGCCCTTTATCCCGCATCCGTACACTGTGAACAGCTCAATTGTAATCTTGTACAAGGTCATGTGATAGGAGGAGAATTAGGCCACTCGGCCCACCAAGCCTACTCTGCCATTCAATCATGGCTGATCTATCTCTCGTAACCTCATTCTCCTGCCTTCCCGCTGTCTGGAGAGCACGCAGCAAAAGCTTTTCACAGTGCCTCGGCACAGGTGACAAGGAAACAACCCCTGCAGTCACGGGGAGGACGTGCACACTCTGCACAGACAGCACCTATGGTCAGGATGGCGCCGTGGCCTCTGGCGCTGCAAGGCAGCAACTCTGCCGCTGCATCACTGTGCTGCCGTTTCTCCGGGTGTGCCCCATGTCACTCGAGCCGAGTATTTAACCACCGCGGGCGGGCGGGACACTTACGTGTAAACTGGGATGGTAGGTCAGCACGCCGTTGTCGCAGAGCGTGACGTACTTCTTCTTCCATTCTTTGTTGAGTGACTTCCCGCTGCGCTTCAGCAGAATCCCCTGCAGACAACACACAGAGTCAGAACGGAGGCAACGCCCTCCACATCTATTCCCCCGCAGGCCACTGGAGGATGTTTCCACTAGTGGGAGAGTCCAGGGCCAGAGGTCATGGCCTCGGAATTAAAGGACGTTCTTTCAGGAAGGAAATGAAGAGAAATTTCTCGTCAGGGGGTGGTGAATCTGTGGAATTCTTTGCCACAGAAGGCTGTAGAGGCCGTCAGTGGATATTTTTAAGGCAGAAATGGATAGATTCTCGATTA
The DNA here is from genome assembly GCA_035221665.1 of Okamejei kenojei. Taxonomy (NCBI): domain Eukaryota; kingdom Metazoa; phylum Chordata; class Chondrichthyes; order Rajiformes; family Rajidae; genus Okamejei; species Okamejei kenojei. The sequence continues at coordinate 117,942,096 of CM069134.1, forward strand.
ATATGGGTGTCAGAGGTTAGAAACATAGAAAATAGGTGCAGGAGGAAGCCATTTGAGCCAGCACCGCCATTCATTGTGATCATGGCTGATCGTCCCCGATCAATAACCCGTGCCTGCCTTCTCTCCATATCCCTTGACTCCACTAATAGAAACATAGAAATTCTAGGTTATGGGAAGAAGGCAGGAGAATGAGGTGAGGAGAGATAGATCAGCCATGATTGAATGACGGAATAGACTTGATGGACCGAATGCATTTGGAAAGTGGTGAAATCATTGGACAAAGTCAGCATGGATTTACGAAGGGTAAATCATGTCTGACGAATCTTATTGAATTTTTTGAGGATGTAACTAGTAGAGTGGATGAGGGAGAAGCAGTGGATGTGTTATATCTGGACTTTCAGAAGGCTTTCGACAAGGTCCCACACAAGAGATTGGTATACAAACTTAAAGCACACGGTATTGGTTCAGTGGTTCAGTATTGATGTGGATAGAGAACTGGCTGGCAGACAGGAAGCAAAGAGTAGGAGTGAACGGGTCCTTTTCAGGATGGCAGACAGTGACTAGTGGGGTGCCACAAGGCTCAGTGCTGGGACCCCAGCTATTTACAATATACATCAATGATTTGGACGAGGGAATTAAATGCAACATCTTGAAGTTTGCGGATGACACGAAGCTGGGGGGCAGTGTTAGCTGTGAGGAGGATGCTAGGAGGCTGCAGGATGACTTGGATAGACTGGGTGAGTGGGCAAATGCATGGCAGATGCAGTATAATGTGGATAAATGTGAGGTTATCCACTTTGGTGGCAAAAACAGGAGGTTAGACTATTATTTGAATGGTGACCGATTAGGAAAAGGGGAGATGCAGCGAGACCTGGGTGTCATGGTACACCAGTCATTGAAAGTAGGCATGCAGGTGCAGCAGGCTGTGAAGAAAGCGAATGGTATGTTGGCATTCATAGCAAAAGGATTTGAGTACAAGAGCAGGGAGGTTCTACTGCAGTTGAACAGGGTCTTGGTGAGGCCACACCTGGAGAATTGCGTACAGTTTTGGTCCCCTAATCTGAGGAAAGACATTCTTGCCATAGAGGGAGTACAGAGAAGGTTCACCAGACTGATTCCTGTGATGGCACGACTTCCATATGAAGAAAGACTGGATAGACTCGGCTTGTACTCGCTGGAATTTAGAAGATTGAGGGGTGATCTCATAGAGACTTACAAAATTCTTAAGGGGTTGGACAGGCTAGATGCAGGAAGATTGTTCCCGATGTTGGGGAAGTCCAGGACAAGGGGTCACAGTTTAAGGATAAGGGGGAAGTCTTTTAGGACCGAGATGAGAAAATCGTTTTTCACACAGAGAGTGGTGAATCTGTGGAATTCTCTGCCACAGAAGGTAGTTGAGGCCAGTTCGTTGGCCATATTTAAGAGGGAGTTGGATGTGGCCCTTGTGGCTGAAGGGATCAGGGGGTATGGAGAGAAGGCAGGTACAGGATACTGAGTTGGATGATCAGCCATGATCATATTGAATGGCGGTGCAGGCTCGAAGGGCCGAATGGCCTACTCCTGCACCTAATTTCTATGTTTCTATGAATGGCCTAATTCTACTCCTATCACTTAAGACCTTAGAAACTCAGGTCAGGGCAGACGTCCACTGTCAAATGTCAAAGGCCAGAGGGCATGGCTTTAGGGTGAGAGGGGCAAAGTTTAAAGGAGATGTGAGCGGCAGATTATTTACACAGAGGGTGGTGGCTGCCTGGAACTTGCTGTCGGGTGGCAGTGGTGGAGGCAGATACGATGGTGGTGTTTAAAAGACCTTTGGATAGGCACTAGGAGGGGTTTGAATTAACAGTTTGGTTGATCTTGGCATCATGTCTGGCATTGACATGGTGGGCTGAAGGGCCTGTTCCTGTGCTGTACTGTGCTATGTTCAGTCAGGTGAATGTCGCCGATCACATGTGACGGAGACAAAGGGAGGACCTGAGGGGGAGAGAGGGATGGGTGGTGGTGCCCAGGAACATGAGGTCCATCAGAGTTACAGAGTGCGGTTGTTCCCAGTGACCCCTGCACATCGCCCCCCCCCCCCCCCCCCCCCCCCCCCCGGCCTTCCAACTTCTCAGAACCACTTTCCGTGCTGTTCGTGGCTGCACAGTGTATCCATGCTCTCTGCATCACCCGTGGTTTTCGCCCCCCCTGGCCATCCACACTCGCCGAACACACAAGCAATATTACCGGTAAACCAGCTAACAGGACGTTTCCCCCCCCTCTCCCCCGAACATTCCCACCTCCCCTCCCCCCCCCCCCCCCCCCCCACTCCCACCACTACCAGCACTGCCCCCCCCCCACACCCTCGCCCCACCCACCTTCCCCACCCCAGTCACCTCCTCTCGAGCGTCCCTCCCGAAACAGGTGACACCTCCTCTCAACCCCGAACAGTCGCACTTCCCCCCCCTAAACCCCCTCCCCAAACGGTGAAACCATTCTCCCCCCCACTTTTAAAAGTCATAATTGTATCTGCCTCTATAGCTTCCTCTGGCAGCTCGTCGCAGATACAGACCACCCTCTGAGTGAAAAGGCTGCCCCTGAGATCCCTCGTAAATCTCTCCCCTCTCACTGCGTCCTCTAGTTTTAGAATACTCTACCCGGGGCGAGAGAGAGTGAGGGGCCATGCAATTGGTGAATGCTCCATCCTTTCCCCTGCTACCCCACACAGGCGCACACACATATCTCCCACCATTTCAAACCACCAAAGTCACTCTGCTTCCTTCCCCTCCTTTGTACGCTCATCTCCCGTCTCCCCGTTCCCTCTCCCTTCCGTTTCCTTCTGTCCCCTTCCATATACCTGCCCAAGCGCGTTCCCCCTTCTCCCGTCCGGCAGAAGGTACAGAACCTTGATAGCGCCCACAACCACCAGACTCGGGAGCAGCTTCTTCCCCATCTGTTATCTGGCTTCTGAACAGTCCTTCCATAAGGTAGGGTATTGTCCAATTCACCTCAGTCTCATTGTGGATATTAGAAACATAGAAATTAGGTGCAGGAGTAGGCCATTCGGCCCTTCGAGCCTGCACCGCCATTCAATGTGATCATGGCTGATCATCCAACTCAGTATCCTGTACCTGCCTTCTCTCCATACCCCCTGATCCCCTTAGCCACAAGGGCCACATCTAACTCCCTCTTAAATATAGCCAATGAACTGGCCTCAACTACCCGCTGTGGCAGAGAGTTCCAGAGACTCACCACTCTCTGTGTAAAAAAAGTCTTTCTCATCTCGGTCTTAAAGGATTTCCCCCTTGTCCTTAAGCTGTGACCCCTTGTCCTGGACTTCCCCAACATCGGGAACAATCTTCCTGCATCTTGCCTGTCCAACCCCTTAAGAATTTTGTAAGTTTCTGTAAGATCCCCTCTCAATCTCCTAAATTCTAGAGAGTATAAACCGAGTCTATCCAATCTTTCCTCATAAGACAGTCCTGACATCCCAGGAATCAGTCTGGTGAACCTTCTCTGTACCCCCTCTATGGCAATAATGTCCTTCCTCAGATTTGGAGACCAGAACTGTACGCAATACTCCAAGTGTGGTCTCACCAAGACCCTAAACAATTGATGTAGAATCTCCCTGCTCTTATACTCAAATCCTTTTGCTATGAACGCTAACGTACCATTATTGGCCTTTGTCTCTGGAACGAATGTGCTACAATGCTGAGAACTATACTCTGCACTCTGTATCGTTCCCTTTGCTTTATCATTGATGGTGCCGAAGTGGAGCTGGGCGAAAGCTTCATGTTTTAGGAATAAATATCAGTAAATTATCCAGTACATTATCCTGGTCCGGACATATCGAAGCAATGGCCAAGAGAGCACAGCGACGTCCTTGAATGGACTTTATCTCGCCCTCTATTCTGCATCTTAACACTGTTGGCAGTTTGATTGTAATCATGTATAATCTGTTCGTTGTCTGGGTTAAGGGCCTGTCCCACTTTCACCACCTAATTCATGACCTCTGCCGAGTTTGCCCTTGACTCATACTCGCAGCATGGTCATCACGAGGTCGTAGGAGGTCGTAGGTAGGTCGTAGCAGGCCGTGATGCTAGTCGTAGGCGCTCGTGGCATCAAGTAGGTCGGGGCGTTTTTTCTAGCATGTTGAAAAATGTGCACGAGTAAAAAAGGCCGTGAATTGGGACGGGCCCTTAACACGCAACAATAAAGCTTTTCATTTTACCTGACCACACGTGACAATAATAAACCTAAACCGCAAATCTATTATTATGTCCACGTGACTTGACATCAAATCCTTTATTACAGGTTCCAGCAGCTTCCCCAATACCGTTAGCCGCCAGGCTGGCCGTAGTTCCCTGCCCTCTCCCTCCTGTCTGACTTCATGAGGATACACCAGCTACCCTCCCGTCCAAGAACCATTCCCACAATCTCACGCATGTTGGAAAATGTTAACAGGAGCATCCGTTAACTACATCCACCTCTGTCAAAACTCTGGGATGTACATCATTACGCACTTTGGATTTATCAGTTTTCTGGCTCATTAACTTCTCAAATACTATTTCTTTACTAATACATCTTTTTAATTTCCTTGCTTGCACTGGACCTTGGTTCGCCAGTATTTCTGCAGATCTTAACATCAATTTGTTTTCCACATCAATAACAAACTGCTGTGGTGCTGTGGTGGTTCAGTGGGTGGTCACCAGAGAATGGTTACTCAAATAGCGAAAGGCCTGGATCGTGGATGTGGAGAGGACGTTTCCACTAGTGGGGGAGTCGAGGACCAGGGGGCACAGCCTCAGAATAAAAGGACGCACCTTTAGAAAGGGGATGAGGAGGAATTTCTTGAGTCAGGATTTCTTGAGTCAGTTAAGAGGACAGGTGTTACATAGAGTCATAGAGTGATACAGTGTGCAAACAGGCCGTTTGGCTCACCCCAGCCAACATGTCCCAGCTACACTAGCCCCACATGGTCCGCATCCCTCCAAACCTGTCCTATCCATGTACCTGTCTAATTGTTTCTTAAACGTTCGGATTGTCCCTGCCTCGACTACCTCCTCTGGCAGCTTGTTCCATACACATGCCACCCTTTGTGTGAAAAAATTATCCCTCAGATTCTTAGTAAATCTTTTCCCCTTCACCTTGAACCATACCCAAGCAGGTCATAGGGAGAACGTACAAACTCCTGACAGATAGCCCCAGTAGTCAGGGTTTCTCTGGATACTTTCAAAAGAGAGCTAGATAAGGCTCTTAAAGATAGCGGAGTGAGGGGGTATGGGGAAAGGGCAGGAACGGGGTACTGATTGGGGATGATCAGCCATGATCACATTGAATGGCGGTGCTGGCTCGACGGGCCGAATGGCCTACTCCTGCACCTCTTGTCTATTGCCCATTGATGGATCCTGGATCTCTGGGGCGTTGTGAGGCAGCACCTATGACTGACCAGGAGAGGAGGGAGATAGATGTCGGGCTCTCAGCATTTTCCACCTTTGGTTCAGCCCCAGCTCGAGAGATCCTGCTGTTGTAATGGATGGCAGCAGCTCCCCTGCTGAACACTGGCCTCTTGTCAGGCAAATGACCAGCTCTGGCAGTGTACAGCCTGCACAGCAGGCCGAGGGGATTAATGGCCCCCCTCTGATCCTGCTGCTTTCTTCCTTTGATTGGATTATTGTGAAGCAATTCTCCGTTAATTGGATGAGACCCGGCATGAAGTAGATGTTGTGTAAACTTTGATCCTTTGTGTTGTCGAGGTGATACCTGGGCGGTTCCGTCTTGCAGGCCCACATCTGAGTTCTAATTCAATTAGATGGAACCGGTGGCTTTAATTTGTTCAGATCAATGAGGTTTAAATATTTAACGAGCCGTGGGTCTGACCCTGAAGTGTCGGTGCTGGGTGAACTGCAGCACAGTGTGTGCAAGCTGAATGGATGCATGAGGTTTGTCGGCAGGAACTACAAACTCAACCAAAGATAGCCACAAAAAGCTGGAGTAACTCAGCGGGACAGGCAGCATCTCTGGAGAGAAGGAATGGGTGCCGTTTCGGGTGCATGAGGTGCTCGCAGCTCGAACCCTGCGGTCTGTGTGTGATCCCACACATCCCGAGGCACACGCTGTTAACCTCCTCCACTGCAATATCACGGCCTTATCACCTTACAGCCGCTCTGAAGTGGGGAACTGGCCAGCTCTGCGCTAGAAATCCACGAGTCTCCATTACCAGAGCAGGCACATCAGAGGGCAATCCGTCTTTTCAGAGATGAGCGATTAGAGATACAGTGCGGGAACAGGCCCTAAGGCCCACCGAGTCCGCGCCAACCAGCAATCCCCGCACAATGCGTTTTACGCACGCTTTGATAAGGAGAACACTGATGTGCCTTCCCGAGCCCCCATTCGCCGCGATGGTATTTCAGTCACAGTCACAGAGGATGACGTCAGAAGATCCTTCGCGGGGGTGAACCCTCGGAAAGCGCCTGGACCTGATGGCATACCCGGTCGTGTTCTAAAAGCCTGTGCGGACTATCTGGCTGGAGTTTTTACGGACTTTTTCAACCTCTCACTTATGATTAATTCTAAGAAAAGGGTTATGGGTTATGGGGAGAAGGCGTGTAAAGGGTTATGGGGAGAAGGCAGGAGCATGGGGTTAAGGGAGAAAGATAGATCAGCCATGATTGAACGGCGGAGAAGACTTGATGGGCCGGAGGGTCTTATTCTGCTCCAGGAACTTATGAACTCACAAGCCAACACCTCTCAGTAGGTCTGAAGAAGGGTCCTGACCCGAAACGTCACCCATTCCTTCTCTCCAGAGATGCTGCCTGTCCCGCTGAGTTACTCCAGCATTTTGATCGATCTTTGATCTAAACCAGTATCTGCAGTTCCTTCCTACACCTCACAGAAGGTGGTCTCAGAAATGTTTATGGCTGTGGTATAACCAGTCGTACAGCACAGAAACAGGCCCCACTCATCCATGCTAAACAAGATGCCCAAGGAGCTAGTCCCATTTACCTGCATTTGATTCCCCTGCTTGGGAAAAAGTCTGTGCATTCAATGTATCTATTCCTCTCTTGATTTTATGCACCTCTATAAGATCGTCCCTCATCCTCCCCTGCATAGAAAATAGGTGCAGGAGGAGGCCATTCGGCACTTCAGCCAGCACCGCCATTCATTGTGATCATGGCTGATCGTCCCCAATCAATAACCCGTGCCCGCCTTCTCCCCATATCCCTTGACTCCACTAGCCCCTAGAGCTCTATCCAACTCTCTCTTAAATCCATCCAGTGATTTGGCCTCCACTGCCCTCTGTGGCAGGGAATTCCAAAAAAAAAACAACTCTCTGGGTAAAAAAGTTTTTTCTCACCTCAGTCGTAAATAGCCTCCCCTTTATTCTAAGACTGTGGCCCCTGGTTCTGGACTCACCCAACATTGGGAACATTTTTCCTGCATCTAGCTTGTCCAGTCCTTTTATAATTTTGTATGTTTCTATAAGATTCCCCCCTCATCCTTCTAAACTCCAGTGAATACAAGCCTAGTCTTTTCAATCTTTCCTCACATGACAGTCCCGCCATCCCAGGGATCAATCTCGTGAACCTACGCTGCACTGCCTCAATCACAAGGATGTCCTTCCTCAAATTAGGAGACCAAAACTGTACACAATACTCCAGGTGTGGTCTCACCAGAGCCCTATACAACTGCAGAAGAACCTCTTTACTCCTGTACTGAAATCCTCTTGTTATGAAGGCCAACATTCCATTAGCTTTCTTCACTGCCTGCTGTACCTGCACACCAACTTTCAGTGACTGGTGTACAAGGACACCCAGGTCTCGCTGTACCTCCCCCTTACCTAACCTAACCCCATTGAGATAATAATCTGCCCCCTAGTTTTTGCCACCAAAGTGGATAACCTCACATTTATCTATATTATACTGCATCTGCCACGCATCTGCCCACTCACTGAACCAGTCCAGGTCCCCCTGCAACCTCCTAACATCCTCTTCACAGTTCACACTGCCACCCAGCTTTGTGTCATCCGCCAAACTTGCTAGTGTTGCTCCTAATTCCCTCTTCCAAATCATTAATATATATGGTAAACAGTTGCGGCCCCAACACCGAGCCTTGCGGCACTCCACTCGCCACTGCCTGCCATTCTGAAAAGGACCCGTTCACTCCTACTCTTTGCTTCCTGTCTGCCAACCAATTTTCTATCCATGTCACCACCCTACCCCCAATACCATGTGCTCTAATTTTAGTCACCAGTCTCCCGTGCAGGACCTCATCAAAGGCTTTCTGAAAGTCTAGATACACTTCATCCACTGGCACCCCTTCATCCATTTTACTTGTCGCATCCTCAAAAAATTCCAGAAGATTAGTCAAACATGATTTCCCTTTGATAAATCCATGTTGTCTTGGACTAATCCTTTTACTGCTATCCAAATGCTGCGTTATTACCTCTTTAATAATTGACTCCAGCATCTTTCCCACCACCGAAGTCAGGCTAACTGGTCTGTAATTCCCCGTTTTCTCTCTCGCTCCTTTCTTGAAAAGTGGGATAACATTAGCTATCCTCCAATCCACAGGAACTGATCCTTGAATCGCTAACATTAGCACACGTTTGCTTCTCCCTGCCTCCCGGTCAGCATTTAGTCTTGGTCATAGAGTCATACTCCCACAGCGTGGAAACAGGCCCTTTGCCCAGCTTGCCCACACCGGCGCAGCAGTACAGTTGCTGCCTTACCGCGCCGGCGGCCCGGGTGGATCCCGACTAAGGGTGCTGTGTGCACGGAATTTTTACGTTCTCCCCGTGACCGCATGCGTTTTCTCCGAGATCTTCGGTTTTCGTCCCGCACTCCAGGTATGTAGGTAAATTGGCTTGGTATACAGGTAAATTGTCCCTCGGATAGTGTTAGTGTGTGGGGATCGCTGGTCAGTGCGGATTCGGTGGGCCCAAGGGCCTGTTTCCATGCTGTATCTCTAAAACTAAAAAACTAAAAATATGTCCCATCTACCCTTGTCCCACCTACCTGCGTTTGACCCATATCCCTTAAAACTTATCCGATCCCACGTGCTTGTCTAATTGCTTCTTAAATGTTGCAAAAGTACATGCCTCAACTACCTCCTCTGGCAGCTCGTTCCATACACCTACTGCCCCTTGTGTGAAAACGTTACCCCTCAGATTTCTATTAAATTTTCCCCCCTTCGCCTTAAACCTATGCCCTTTGGATCACGATTACCCTACTCTGGGCGAGAGGCTCTGTGCGTCTACCCGCGTATCAATGCGTACTGATTGTGGGTGATCAGCCATGATCACACTGAATGGCGGTGCTGGCTCGAAGGGCCGAATGGCCTACCGCTGCACCTATTGTCTATTGTCCAATACCCGATCTATTATCTCATGCATTTGTACACTTTTGTAGTGGTGAAGCAGCAGCAAGGTTACCCGACTGGGCACGCGGGGACCTGGTAGAACACTACCGAAACAGAGTCTAGATCCCAGCATGTCAGCCGTGAAATTTCAACTCCAATAACAACACTTCCCATTAGGAATGATGACCCGAAAAAGAGCAGGTTATCATAAGACCCTTCAGGTTAATTAACCCTCCACAAGGGTCTCTATTCCTTGGAGCGCAGGAGGATGAGGGGTGATCTTATAGAGGTGCACAAAATCACGAGAGCAATAGATCGGGTGGATGCACAGATTCTCTTGCCCAGAGTAGGGGAATTGAGGACCATATTGCGTACAGTTTTGGTCTCCTAACCTGAGGAAAGACATTCTTGCCATAGAGGGAGTACAGCGAAGGTTCACCAGACTGATTCCTGGGATGGCACGACTTCCATATGAAGAAAGACTGGATAGACACGGCTTGTACTCGCTGGAATTTAGAAGATTGAGGGGGGATCTCATAGAGACTTACAAAATTCTTAAGGGGTTGGACAAGCTAGATGCAGGAAGATTGTTCCCGATGTTGGGGAAGTCCAGGACAAGGGGGTCACAGTTTAAGGATGAGGGGGAAGTCTTTTAGGACCGAGATGAGAAAATCGTTTTTCACACAGAGATGGTGAATCTGTGGAATTATCTGCCGCAGAAGGTAGTTGAGGCCAGTACGTTGGCCATATTTAAGAGGGAGTTGGATGTGGCCCTTGTGGCTGAAGGGATCAGGGGGTAAGGAGAGAAGGCAGGTACGGGATACTGAGTTGGATGATCAGCCATAATCATATTGAATGGCGGTGCAGGCTCGAAGGGCCGAATGGCCTGCTCCTGCACCTAATTTCTATGTTTCTATGTTTCTATAGGTCAAAGGTTCAAGGTGAAGGGGAAAAGATTTAATAGGAATCTGAGGGGTAACTTTTTCACACAAAAGGTGGTGGGTGTATGGAACAAGCTGCCAGAGGAGGTAGTTGAGGCTGGGACAATCCCAACGTTTAGGAAACAGTTGGACAGGTACATGGATAGGACAAGGTTTGGAGGGATATGGACCAAGCGCAGGCAGATGGGACTAGTGTAGCTGGGACATGTTGGCCGGTGTGGGCATGTTGGACCAAAGGGACTGTTTTCACACTGTATCGCTCTATGACTCTACGAGAGATTCAGCTACAGTTACAGCATTTAGCCTCAACGTCACTCCATGCATGATGTGGGACTCTTCAAATATCCTCCAAAATGCAGAGTTAGTGAGGCCTCCCTGTGACTGCCAGTCCCCAACTGCCCCCCCCCAAAATAAATAAAGCAAAACCCGTTCCTGCAGTCACAAGAGACTGCAGGTGCTGGAATCTTGATCAAAAGACAAAGTGCTAGAGGCTCTCGGTGGGTCACAGAAGATGGAACAGTACAGCACAGGAACAGGCACTACGGCCCACAATGTCCGCGCCAAATGTAAAACCATGTCCTCTCTCGTCTGCCTGCACATAACCCATACCCCTCCATTCCCTGCATATCCAAAAGTCTTTTAAACGCCACTATCATATCTGCCTCCACCACCACCCCCAGCAGTGTGTTCCTGGCATTCACCATCCTCTGTGTAAAAAAAAGTAGCCTCTCACATCTCCTTCAAATTTTGCCTCGGTTAATAAAAGTTATGCCCTCTGGTATTTAATATTTCCATTCTGGGTAAAAGGTTCTGACTGTCTATTCTATCTATTCCTCTCTGTAGGCCAGGCAGCATTTGTGGAGGGAATGAACAAATGATGTTTCGGGTCGGGACCTTTCTTCACAGACCTAACACGTTACTGTAATCACTTTGAACACTAGAATGATCATTGCAGTGATTCCTGCCCTGTCCAAAATCATGAGAGGAATAGATCGGGGTAGACACACAGAGTCTCTTCCTCAGAGTAGGGGAATCGAAAACCAGAGGACATAGGTTTTAGGGTAGGGGGGAAAGATTTAATAAGAACCTGAGGGGTAACTTTTTCACACAAAGGGTGGTGGGCGTATGGAACGAGCTGCTGGAGGAGATAGTTGAGGCAGGTACGATAACAAAATTTAAGATACATTTAGACAGGTACAAGGATAGAAACATAGAAAATAGGTGCAGTAGGCCATTCGGCCCTTCGAGCCTGCACCGCCATTCAATATGATCATGGCTGATCATCCAACTCAGTATCCTGTACCTACCTTCTCTCCATACCCCCTGATCCCTTTAGCCACAAGGGCCACATCTAACTCCCTCTTAAATATAGCCAATGAACTGGCCTCAACTACCTTCTATGGCAGAGAATTCCACAGACTCACCACTCTCTGTGTGAAAAATGTTTTTTTCATCTCGGTCCTAAAAGACTTCCCCCTTATCCTTAAACTGTGACCCCTTGTTCTGGACCTCCCCAACATCGGGAACAATCTTCCTGCATCTAGCCTGTCCAACCACTTAAGAATTTTGTAAGTTTCTATAAGATCCCCCCTCAATCTTCTAAATTCCAGCGAGTACAAGCCGAGTCTATCCAGTCTTTCTTCATATGAAAGTCCTGACATCCCAGGAATCCTGGGATAGGACAGGTTTAGAGGGATATGGGCCAAACGCAGGCAGGTGACATCCACACTAGTCAGCGCGGGCGAGTTGGGTTGAAAGGCCTATTTCTGTGCTGTAAGCCTCCATGACCCCAAACAAAAACACACATTTCTTTATTCATTGTCACTGCCACCAGAACGCAAGAAACTGTAAACGAGTGCAGTATTGAGTGTCGGGGTCAGAGACTGGTGCATGTTTCACTGCCGCGGAACCACATACACGTTAGCATTCTCTAACCACTCTGGTAAGTGCACCTCATTATTCTAAGACAAATGGGGAGCTCTCCTCCAGACTCACCCCTCCATCAACACCAACGGAACAGTGATTAAGGAGCCAGTTAAACTATGATTGAAACTTCATTAGTGATTCACTGTATGCAAAACACTCTGGGACTCTGCTCCTCCTCGTGCTTGGTGAATTAATAACTCATTAATATTTGGCTAATTGTCCCACGCTAACATGATAAACAGGACCACAGTGCAACACAAAACCCATTACCAATGCTAACCCGCCCACAGCTCTCTGACCTCTGCCGTGTTACGAGTCTGCAGTTCAGCTCTGCAACTCTGAGGGAGAAAGAAATGCAGATTTGCCAGGAAATTACTGACAAGTGCAAAGAAAAGTGCGGGTTTCACTACTATTCAACGTTGGACAGGAAAGGTTTAGGGGCATATGGGTCAAACGTGGGCAAACCCAGATTCAGGGACAGTTCCTTCCAGCTGTTACCAGGCAACTGAACCGTCCTACCACAACTGGAGAGCAGTGCTGAACTGCTATCTACCTCATCGGAGACCCTCAGACTATCTTTGGTCGGGCTTTATCTTACACTAAACATGATTCACATTATTCCTTTGATCATGTATCTGTAGACTGTGGAAGGCTCGATTGTAATCGTGTATTGTCTTACCGCTGACAGGTTGGCAGGCAACTAAAGCTTTTCACTGTACCTCAGTGATAATATAATTAACAAAACTAAACCAAATGGGACTGGCGTGTAGCGGGTTCTTACTCGGCATGGATGAGTTAGGCCAAGGCCCATGTATGGGGCCGGCACCGTGGCGCAGAGCGCAGAACCACAAGGTTCGATCCTGACCTCGGGTGCAGTCTGTGTGGAGTTTGCACGTTGACCCTGTGACCACGTGGGCCTCCTCCCACATCTCAAAGACACGCAGATTTATAGGTCAATTGGCCCGAGTGTGTCGGGAGTGGATGAGAAAGTGGGATCGCAAAGAACTAGTGTGAATGGCTTACCCCTTATTCTTTTGGAGACGAAGAAACACTTTTTCTCATAGTGAGTTGTGAGTCTGTGGAATTGTGAGTCTGTGGAATTCTCTGCCTCATAGGCAGGTTCTCTGGATACTTTCAAGAGAGAGCTAGATAGGGCTCTTAAAAATAGCGGAGTCAGGGGATATGGGGAGAAGGCAGGAACGGGGTACTGATTGGGGATGATCAGCCATGATCACATTGAATGGCGGTGCTGGCTCGAAGGGCCGAATGGCCTCCTCCTGCACCTGTTGTCTATAACGGGTGGTTGATGGTCGCTGTGCACGGTGGGATGAAGGGCCTGTTTCCAAGTTGTATCTCTAAACTAAGTACAGACGTTGTATTGCAGTTGTAGACTGCATAGGTGCGGCACCGTTGGAGTATGGAGCTCAGTTCTGGACACCCTGCTACAGGTAGGATGACGTTCAGGTGAAAAGAGTGCCAGAATATTTACGAGAATGTTGCCAGGACATGAGGGGCTGGGCTATAGGGAGAGGTCGGGCAGGCTAGGACTATATTCCTTGCAGCAACAAGGGGCTGAGGGGTGACGCTACAGAGGTGTATACAATCATGGAGAGAACAGATCGGGTAAATGCACAGAGTCTTTTACCCAGAGTAGGACAATCATCAACCATAGGACATCAGTTTAAGGTGACAGGAGAAAGATTTAGTAGCACAGGTTTTTCACACAAAGGGTGGTGGATTTATGGAACGAGCTGCCAGAGGAGGTAGTTGAGGCAGGTATTATAACAACATTTAAAAGACATTTGGACAGGTACATGGATATGAAACGTTTAGCGGGAGATGGGCCAAACATTGGCAAATGGGACTAGCTTAGGCGTTGGCAAGGACGAGTTGGGCCGAAGGGCCTGTTTCTGTGCTGTGTAGTGTCTTGACTGTTAACTTGGGTAGAATCAATGTCAAGATATGGATGGCACAGTATTCCTAAACAGCATTCAAGAGAAATAGCTGAGCCCGTGCTGTTGGGGAGGGAATTCTGGATCGATGTTTGGAGCACTCTGCAGACACTACCCCTCTGTGAAGCTCCGGCTTGCTCCCTGTAGTTTCGGGTGAGGCCGGGCACCGTATGCGAGGGGCAGTGTTATGCGGAGGGGATTTTAATTCCCAGGCTCACCGCGGTGTGGCAGAAGGACAAGGATTAATGGCAGTACAAGGTACTAATCTTGTATCAAAGCTAATATCATCAAAGACCCTCACCACCCTGGCCACGCTCTCAACCAGCTGCTACCATCGGATACCTGAGAACCGTGACCTCCAAGTTCATGAACACCTTCTTCCCAGCAATCATCAGGCTCTTGAACGTTGCACTATACTAACCCCAGCAACTATGGTCTTCTATGGACTGTGTCTTTGTTTACAGTTTTTTCACTATTATAGTTTGATTATCTAGTATGACTGATAATTAATTTATTGCATTGTTTGATTATTTTCAGAATGGCAGGCAGTGGCGAGTTTACCATATATATTAATGATTTGGAAGAGGGAATTAGGAGCAACACTAGGCAAGTTTGCAGATGACACAAAGCTGGGTGGCAGCGTGAACTGTGAAGAGGATGTTAGGAGGTTGCAGGGGGACCTGGACAGGTTGGGTGAGTGGGCAGATGCGTGGCAGATGCAGTATAATATAGATAAATGTGAGGTTATCCACTTTGGCGGCAAAAACAAGGGGGCAGATTATTATCTCAATGGGGTTAGGTTAGGTAAGGAGGTACAGCGAGACCTGGGTGTCCTTGTACACCGGTCACTGAAAGTTGGCGTGCAGGTAGGGTAGCAGTGAAGAAAGCTCATGGAATGTTGGCCTTCATAACAAGAGGATTTCAGTATAGGAGTAAAGAGGTTCTTCTGCAGTTGTATAGGGCTCTGGTGAGACCACATCTGGGGTATTGCGTACAGTTTTGGTCGCCTAATTTGAGGAAGGACATCCTTGTGATTGAGGCAGTGCAGCGTAGGTTCACGAGATTGATCCCTGGGATTGGTGGGACTGTCATATGAGGCAAGATTGAAAAGACTAGGCTTGTATTCACTGGAGTTTAGAAGGATGAGGGGGGGGGGGGGGATCTTATAGAAACATATAAAATTATAAAAGAACTAGACAGGCTAGATGGAGGAAAAATGTTCCCAATGTTGGGTGAGTCCAGAACCAGGGGCCACAGTCTTAGAATAAAGGGGAGGTCATTTAAGACTGAGGTGAGAAAACACTTTTTCACCCAGATCTGTAAATTTGTGGAATTCCCTGCCACCGAGAGCAGTGGAGGCCAAATCGCTGGATGGATTTAAGAGAGAGTTAGATAGAGCTCTAGGGGCTAGTGGAGTCAAGGGATCTGGGGAGAAGGCAGGCACTGGTTATTGATTGGGGACGATCAGCCATGATCACAATGAATGGCGGTGCTGGCTCGAAGGGCCGAAGGGCCGAATGGCCTCCTCCTGCACTTATTTTCTATGTTTCTATGTTATGGTATATCTATCTGTGTGTTATTGTGTTAAAGAACCTGTTAAGCTGCAGCAAGTAAGAACGCTGTTGTTTCATTGCCAGTATATATGACAATTAAAGCCTCTTGATTTTAAAGCCGGGATTAAGTCTATCTTTACTCAACCGAGATACGTTTTACCAGCACTGACCTGAAGTAAGTCGACGTCAGAAAATGTGGAGACATTGAAAATCAGATTCAGGGCATCCGGGGCAAACATTTTGCCTCAAGGAAAATGGAACTGCAAAGTCTAGAGTGTCTGGATGATCAAGTGTAGTGAGGAAAAGACATAAAGTGTCTGCGAGACACCCAAAGCTGAACAGACCAGGAAATATAGAAAGCGTCAGGGTTAAATTAAAAGGGAAAATAGGATGGCAGCAAAAATCCAGGCATGTAAAAGGAAAATCCAAAAATATTAAGCACAAACAAGGAGGAAGAAAACCAGGAGAAGAGCTCACTCTTGTGAAGAGTGTCAGGGATAAAATGACAGTCACGGTGGGGCATCGGGAGAGTTGCTGCCTTACAGCGAATGCAGCGCCAGAGACCCGGGTTCGATCCCCACCCCGGGTGCTGTCTGTACGGAGTTTGTACGTTCTCCCCGTGACCTGTGTGGCTTTTCTCCGAGATCTTCGGTTTCCTCCCACACTCCAAAGAGGTACAGGTTTGCAGGTTAATTGCCTTGTTTAATTGGCTTGATAAAAATGTTAAAATGTCCAAGTTGGTGATATGCAGAGTACTGCCATGCCGACTACAAAATCCAGAAGGTTCAGAAACCCCGGTGGAATTGTGGGGGCCACGGGAAAGGATCTTGATCATTATTATATGTTTAGTTTAGCGATACAGCATGTCAACAGGCCCGTCGAGAAATTCACTAGTTCTATTCTATCCCCGTCATAAACACCAGGGGCAATTAACCTACAAACCTGCACGTCTTTGGGATGTAGGAGTAAACCTGAGCATCGAGAGAAAACCCATGCAGTCACTGGGAGAACACACTGACTCTGCACAGATAGCAGCTGTGGTCAAGATTGTAGCTGTGGGGGTCTGTCCCGCCACAAGGCAGCAGCTCTGCACCCCCTTGCCGCCCCTGTGGACGGCTCCTGAAGGTCTGGCTGAAGACTTTGCCGCAACCTCACAAAGGGGGCTACGGGGGACAAGTGTGAAATATTGGATGGTGGAGTACAAATATGAATAGATCTGGCACCTTTTAAAATAGGTTGAAGCATCGGACCTAGATGAGCCTGGCAATTATAGACACTCGGGTGGAAATGTAGACACCCAGTCACAACGTTCCAACCACCCCCTCCCCATCTACAGCAGTGCTGGTGAATGGAAAGGAATACTTTATTGTCGCATGTGACTGGGCACAGTGAGATTCTTTGCTTGCATACCCAATGTACATAAACAGCAGCCACCTATGGCACTGACAAAGTTACAAAGCACGCCGGTTCCTCTTTTTGTTCTCTCCCCCCCCCCCCCCCCACCCCCACAGGGGTTCCTCCATGCCGGGTCCCCATTGTCCTTTGTTCCCTCCGCCCCCTTATTGTCCATTGTTCTCCCCCACCCCTGTCACAGCGATCCACCCACGTTGAGTCTTCCTTGTTCCCCCACCCCTCAAGGTGGTCTACCCATGCCGGGTGCTCCTTGTTCTCCCCCACCCCCCTCACGCCGAGTCCTCCTTGTTCTCCCCCACCCCTCAAGGTGGTCTACCCACGTTGGGTCCTCCATGTTCCCCCACCCCCCTCACGGTGATCCCCCCACACCGGGACCTCCATGGTGGGAAGGATCGACATTGGCAACAACGAAGGAATAATACCAGTGCTTAGAAACTACTTTATTTAAGTTTGGTGAAGGGATAATTAGGGGGCAGTCAACAAGGCCTTGTTCGGGGCTGGTTACATCTTACAAACATTCAGGAGTTTTTTGAGAAGGTGACAAAGGTAATTGATGAGGGTAGGGCACCAAATGTGCCTTGGTGAACCTTAGTGAGGCATTTGGTAGTTCTTGTGACAGGCTGATCGCGAGACTAAGGTGCATGGGAACCCACGGTTTGGGAGTTTGCATCCAGAACTGGCTTACCCACAGAAGACAGGGGGGTGTGGTGGAAGGCTGCTATTTTGGCTAGAGGTTGATGACCAGTGATACACTGCAAGGATCTGTGCTGGAACGGCTGTCTGTGAAATATTCTGTCGTTCCGATTAGGTATCAGCCATTATTACATTGAATGGCGGTGCTGGCTCGAAGGGCCAAATGGCCAACTCCTGCACCTATTGTCTATTGGTACATATAACAATTAAACACTCTTGCCCTCTCCAAGTCAAGACTTATAAATGACTTGGTCGAAAATATATAGGAAGAAACTGGAGATGCTAGTTTACATTGAAGATAGACACAAAATGCTGGAGTAACTCAGCCTGAAGATAGGTCCAGACCCGAAACATCACCTATTTCTTTTCTCCAGAGATGCTGCCTGACCCGCTGAGTTAATCCAGCACTTTGTATCTATCTTTGGATGAAAATGAAGATGAGATATGTTTGCAGGCAACACCACAATTGATAAAGTTGCGGAGAGTGAGGCAGGCTGCCCGAGTATACAGCGGGACACAGGGACATAGATCAGTCAGGTCTGATTGATAGATGAACAAGGGCTCATTAAGTGAGGGAAACACAGGTCAGTGTTGTTGCCAATACCCCAATACTACAGGGAGAAAGCCGGAACTTCACAGGAGGTCAGGATCTGCGAGGTTGTGTCTGCAAAGTGCTCTAAAACTGAGCAGATGTTACAGAGCTGTAACCTCGGAGCAGCACGGGCAACTTCTGACACTAACAGGGAAAGCAAGTAAAGACACAGAGTG
>CM069134.1:117965680-118042376 GCA_035221665.1 Okamejei kenojei
CTAAAACATTACCTATCCGTGTTCTCCACAGATGCTGCTTGACTCGCTGAGTTACTCTGGCATTTTGTGTCTACATCTGCCAGAGGAAGTAGTTGCAGCAGGTACAATTACAATGTTTAAAAGATATTTTGACAGGAACATGGATAGGAATAGCTTAAAGGATATGGGTCAAACGAGGATATGGGCAGAAACCAATTGGGCAGGGCCATTACCATGTTGGGTAACTCTATGGTTCTGCAAAGAGTAATTGGTACTTGGAATAAACTGCAAGAGGAGGTGGTTGGGCCAGGAACAGTAACAATATTTCAGAGGCATGTGGGCAGGTACTTGAATGGCAAGACGCAGAGCGATGAGGAATTAATGCAGGCAGTGGGGATGAGTATAGATCTGTATGATGGTCGACATAGGCATGGTGGACTGAAGGCCCCTGTTTCTGTGCTGTCCAACTCGATGAGGGCAGGTTCAAGAGGAAGAGGCCTGGTCTAAGGGACACAATGCAGAGCAGAACCATAGAGTCATACAGCGTGGAAACAGTTCCTTTGGCGCACCTTTCACACGCCCGACCAACATGCCCCATCTACACTTGCCCCACCTTCCTGCATTTGGCCGAAATCCATCCAAATCTATCTGATCCGTGTACTTGTCTAAATGTTTCTTAAAGTTAAAGAGCGTGGAAAACCTGTTTATTTGATCATTTGTGAAAAATGCTTGCAGAATGAAACGAGAGGCGGTCTGTAAATGAGGCAGTGTTGGCTGGAGGAAATATCATGGTCTTTTCCCCAATGAGGGGGGCAAACACAGGCCAAACACGGACAAACACGGGTCCAGGACACTGGGAGGAGACGCTGACCAGACAAGGGCAACCGGAGGCAGAGTCAGTAGGGGAAGGGGAAACCGTGTTAACATCCATGGTTAGACTGACTGAACAAAACTAGGGGCTGGAGGTGAATGCAACCAGACAGGCAAGTCTGCACAGAATATTAGCTGGCATGAAGGCCAGAAGAAGCTGCAGCAACACTGGTGTTCATTTTGTATGGGAGACTGGCTGTGGAGACACAGCTTGAGAGGGGGAGGGGAGGGGAGGGGGGAAGGATTCACAGAGCTACAGCACGGAAACAGGCCCTTCGGCCCATTAAGTCCATACTGACCAGCAGCTACCTATTTACATCAATCCTACCCATGTGAGCTCCTTTTGTTTATTCTCCCCAGGTTCCCACTAACTCTCCCCACGTTCTACCTGTCACCCAGACGATTTGCAGTGGCCAATTGATGTGGCTCCCTCCCAAACACTGCCGGAGAATGAGGACGTGTCGTGGAGAGTAGCCATCACTCCCTCCATCGTACCTTTCGCCAAGTGTAGCGTTCGGTTTTGGGTGAACACTGCACTTTCAACTAGGATTGAGGATGCCTCGGCAGAACTGAGGAGACCCCCAAGCAACAAGCCTCAGCAATGGCGCCAAATGGCCAACGGAGCCTACAGGAAAGTAACGGGAAAGAAAAAAAGCACGATAAATTTCATGGGGGGGGGGGGGGGGGGGGGGGGGGGCGATGGCAAGGCACGGCTGGACAGCAATAATGGGCCAGTCATCACTACATCACACAGCGCAGGACAGTGAATGATGGCAAGAGTCAGCCTGAAGGTTGAAGCTACCACGTCTCCGTTTCCCGGCAGAGAACGGGCCGATCCCCACTGTGGCGGTAGATGTGTGATGCTCAGGCCGGCAAACGCTTGGGCAGGGGGGTTGCAACAGTGGGGCCAAATGACTCCGAATCATTTCCGATCAGAATTCAATCATTCACTTCCAAGGAACAACCCAAGTCATGTGTCCTCACCTCCCTGAGCACGTTCTACATTGGGAAGCACATTAGTCACAACCTCTTGCCTCTAATTCTCTCCTGTGGTCTTTATCCTGTCCCTCCCTGCTCCAACTCACACGACAATTCTTCACTCCCTTCTCCACTGACAAGTTCTCACCTAATCCTTCCATTCAACCCTGGCACGCTCTCGAATCTGATTCCAACCCTCTCCTTTGCTAACACACACACACAATTGTGATCTCCCGGTTGCCAAACACTTTAACACCCTTACTCATTCCCACACTGCCCTTTCTGTCCTGGCCTTCCTCCACTGTCAGAGTGAGGCCAAATGCAAATTGGAGAACCAACACCTCATGTTTCGCGTGGGCAGCTTATGAACAATGAACAAGGGTCTCAACCCGAAACGTCTCCCATTCCTTCTCTCCAGAGATGCTGCCTGGCCCGCTGAGTTACTCCAGCATTTTGTGTCTACCTTTGGTGTGAACATTGATTTCTCCAACTCCGAGCAACCCTAGCATCCCCTCTCTCCGTCCCTCCACCAACCTAATAGTCCAACAAGTTTCACTGCCGTCCTGCTGCGTTTCAGTTTGTATCACTCGTGATCACCATCCCCACAGCCAACAATGGACCATGGTGGGCTCCACCTTTTCCTTGATCATCATTGCTTTCATGAGCATATCCCTCATTCATTTATTCTATGTACTTTTTCACATCTCTCCTTTCCCTCCTCCCTGACTCGCAGTCTGAGGAAGGGTCTCGACCCGAAACATCACCTACTCCTTTTCTCCAGAGATGCTGCCTCGCCCGCTGAGTTACTCCAGCTTTGTGCCTATCATCGGTGTAAACCAGCATCCTTCCTTTCTACACAATCCACCATGTAGGGTAGTATAGTATAGGATACTGCTGTCGATGTCAAATGTAGAAAATGTATCTTTAAAGATTCAGTAAGGTAACAGGGCTTTCAGACCATAGGAGTCCGGGCCCACCAGTGACCACCCCGTACACTAGCACTATCCTATACATTAGGGCCAATTTACAATTTTACCAAAGCCAATTAACCTACAAACCTACACATCTTTGGAGTGTGGGAGAAAACCTGAGCACATGGAGAAAACCCATGCAGGGAGGACGTACAAACTCCGCACAGACAGCCCCCTTAGTGAGAATCAAACCTTGGATCACTGGTGCTGTAAGGCAGCAACTCTACCGCTGCGCTGCCCACAAATCCTGGGAGCTCTCCGTCTGGCAACCCTAACCCCCCTCCCCCCACGTTTATCCCTCTCTCCTCTGACTTCTGACCTCCAGATAAACACAAGAGCACAAGCAAGAGGTAGACCCCCAGGCCCCTCAAGTCCTACCCCACCATTCAATATGATCATGGGAGCTCCTTGCTGGCCTCAACTTCTCCTCTGTGCCCGTTCCTCACACCCCTCCATCCCTCAATCTATCTCATATTTATCCACCTCCCCTTTGAATACTTCTAAAGATCCATCTTCCTCCACCTGCCGGGGCAGAGAGTTTCAGACATTCCCCACCTTCCACCAGAAGAAATATCTATACACCTGAGTTCTAACTGACTGGCCAACATCTATCTGTAAATCAATAATGAACGACAATAAATATCATTCCAACCTCCACCCTGTCAAGCTCCATCATGATCTGACATACCTGAACAAGGTCACCCCTCACTCTTACAATCTCCAAGAAATATAGGCCCGAACTGTCCAGCATCTCTTGGTGGGGCAACGCAGTGATCCCAAGAATTAGCCTGGACAATCTCCTCTGGGCTGCCTCCCGTGTTACTTGATCTTTCTTGTTGAGGGAACTCCCTATTTTCAAACTTCAACCCCTTTGCAATTCAAACCTAAACGTGAACCCTGCACTAGGACACCTCGACCCCTCTGTACTAGAACATCCTGATCCCTCTGCACTACAGCTCGATCCCTGAACTTCACTCACCTACAGTCTCAGTAGACAATACACAACAGGTGCAGGAGGAGGCCATTCGGCCCTTCGAGCCAGCACCTCCATTCAATGTGATCATGGCTGATCATCCGCAATCAGTACCCCGTTCCTGCCTTCTCCCCATGTCCCCTGACTCCGCTATTTTTAAGAGCTCTCTTGAAAGCATCCAGAGAACCTGCCTCCACCGCCCTCTGAGGCAGAGAATTCCACAGACTCGCCACTCTCTGTGAGAAAAAGTGTTTCCTCGTCTCCATTCTAAATGGCTTACCCCTTATTCTTAAACTGTGGCCCCTGGTTCTGGATGGACTACCCCAACATCGGGAACATGTTTCCTGCCTCTAGCGCGTCCAAACCCTTAACAATCTTATGTGTTTCAATGAGGTATCCTCTCATCCTTCCAAACTCCAGAGTGTACAAGCCCAGCCGCTCCATTCTCTCAGCATATGACAGTCCCGCCATCCCGGGAATTAACCTTGTAAACCTACGCTGCACTCCCTCAATAGCAAGAATGTCCTTCCTCAAATTAGGTCTCTCTCCATTTAAATCATCATCTGACGTTTGATTCCTCTCACTGTACAGATACAGAAACTAATACCGTTTGTTTGTACTTCATCCGAGTTTTTTTCTCAATAGTTATTTTCTCCTTAGCTATTTCTTCCCTTCGTCGAAGTTTATTTTAATCTTCTCTGCCAGAAACTAAAAATGCCCCAGTCCTCTGTATCGCAACGTTTAAAAAAAAATCTAGACAGGTACATGGATGGGACAGGCTTAGAGAGATATGGGCCAAATGCAGGCTGGTGGGACTAGTGTCGATGGGACATGTTGGTCGGTGTGGGCAAGTTGGGCCGAAGGGCCTGTTTCCCCGCTGCGTGACTCTATGACTCTAAGTACTCTACTGACACCCAGCATTGCACTCCACTCTTCTGGCCAACCTGGCTTTCTGAAAGGTAAATCTTGTTTGACAAATGTAGGCCAATGGGACCAGCTCAGGTCAACACCTTGACTGGCATGAATGAGTTGGGCCAAAGTTTTGTGTTCTAACTATATGAAGGCCTGGCGGCACTTTATGAGGACTTTGCCAGGATTGGAGAGTTGGAAACATGAGGAAACACTGACCCGACTGGGGTAGAGCTGTCTTTGTGACTCAGGAGACTGAGGGAGTAACGTGTCTCCACGTTATGCACTGTTATGCTTCTAGAGGTTTTTAAGATCATGAGGCACAGATAAGGTGCATGACACAGACTTTCTCAAAGGGTAGGGGGTCCAAAAGTAGAGGGCAAAGGTTTGAAGTGAGAGGGGAGAAATTTAATAGAAATTGGAGGGGCAACCTTTTCTACACTGAGAGTGATGGGTATGTGGAACAAAGAGGAGGTAGTTTAGGCAGGTACGATTACAACATTTTAAAGATTCTTGGACAGGTACATAGATAGGAAAGGTTGAGAGGGATACGGGTCAAACGTGGGCAAATGGACTAACTGATCATAGAGTCATACAGCGTGGAAATAGGCCCTTGGACCCAACTCCTCCATGCCGACCAACATGCTACACTAGTCCCACTTGCCTGCTGTTGGCCCATATGTCACAATATCAAACCTTGTCATGCTGGAAAAGGTGCAGAGAAGATTTATGGGGATGTTGCCAGGACTTGAGGATCTGAGCTATTGGGAGAAGTCGAGCAGGCTAGGCCTCTATCCGTTGGCGCACAGGAGGGTGAGGGGTGATCTTATAGAGGTGTACAAAATCCTGAGAGGAATATATTGGGTAGACGAACAGAGTCGGGGAATCAGGAACCAGATGACATAGGTTTAAGGTGAGGGGGGAAAGATTTAATAGGAGCCTGAGAGGTAAATCTTTCTTGCAGGGTGGTGGGTGTATGCAACGAGCTGCCAGAGGAGGTAGCTGAGGCAGGTAGTAACGCAACGTTTCAGAAACAGGTACATGGATAGGACAGGTGTGGATGGATGTGGGCCACATGTAGGCAGGTAGGACTCGTGTAGATGAAACGTATTGGTCGATGTGAGCAAGTTGGACTGAAGGGCATGTTTCACATCTGTGGAATTCTCTGCCTCAGAGGGCGGTGGAGGCCGGTTCTCTGGATGCTTTCAAGAGAGAGCTAGATAGGGCTCTTAAAAATAGCAGAGTCAGGGGATATGGGGAGAAGGCAGGAAAGGGATACTGATTGGGGATGATCAGCCATGATCACATTGAATGGAGGTGCTGGCTCAAAGGGCCAAATGGCCTCCTCCTGCACCTATTGTCTATTGTCTAATGTCACACTGTATAATACTGCATCTCCAAGGCAGGTAAGTGACCGTGAACTGATTAGACGATTTTGGTCTCTGGAGAATGACGATCTGAACATACTGTGCTATCATCTCTATGATTTTTATGAGTTTCTACATTTTTTATTCATTTCTCAATCTAATTACTTTGCAAATTAACTACTCTCTCATCTTACGTCTGTGCCCTCTAGTTTTAGAATCCTCTACCCTGAGAAAAAGACTGTGAGCGTTCACTTTATCCATGATCTTGCACACCTCAATAAGGTCACCCCTCAGCCTCCTACGCTCCAAAGATAAAAGTCCCAGCCTATCCAACGTCTCCCTGTAACTCAAGCCCGCATGCCCAGGTAACTCCTGGTGAATCTCGTCCGCACGCAGAATTTTATATCTGAGCCGGCATAGACCAGGGTGCTGGTTAACTGGAGGAGAGCAAATCTGAGAAGAAGAGCAGCAGATAACAGTGGCTGAGTCTCACGTCATCTGAACCACCTGAACCTTCTGAATTTTGTAGTCAGCATGGCAGTACTCTGCATATCGCCAACTTGGACATTTTAACATTTTTATCAAGCCAATTAACCTACAAATCTGTATGTCTTTGGAGTGTGGGAGGAAACCGAAGATCTCGGAGAAAACCCACGCAGATCACGGGGAGAACGTACAAACTCCGTATGGACAGCACCCGTAGTCGGGATCGAACCCGGGTCTCTGGCGCTGCATTTTCCTAAGGCAGCAACTCTACAGCTGTGCCACCGTGACACATCAGGAGGGCCAGGAACAGCAGGGAGGAGTTGAAGAGAGTCAGTGTAGCTCTGTCAGTGTTACCAGTATTGTTTTAATATATTGGCATTGATAATAAGAGAGAGACCCTATGTAACCTTTGCAAGTGGGGCTGGTGGACCTTTGGAAGGACATATGCAGAAAATGGGGGGGGGGGGGGGGAGGGAATATAGATCATATAGGCAGAGGAGAGTAATTTAACTGAGCATCATGTCTGCCACAGATATTGTGGTCAAATGGCCTCTTCCATCTCTGTATGCAATGGATGGCAGAGCCCGAGGGAGTACTGAGGAACAGAGAGATGTCTGTGTACAGGTCCACTGATCCCAGAAAGTAGATACAGTAGTGAAGAAGGTGTGCGAGATACTGGCCTTTATTGGCAGGAACATATAATATAACATCCAGGAGGTTATGGCATAACTTTATAAGACATGTAGTAGTGCTCACTGGAGAACTGTGTGTGGTTCTGATGAGTGTAATGTGGGAAGGACATTATATCACTGGAGTTGGTGCAGAGGAGATTGTCTAGGATATTAATAGAAACAAGGAATTGCAGATGCTGGTTTGCAAAAAAAAGACACAAAGTGCCTGATAATTCAGAGAGTCAGGCAGTATCATTGTAGAACATGGATAGGTGACATTTCAGGTTGGGGCCCTTTTTAAGAATGATGCCGACCCGAAACGTGACCTATCCGTGTTCTTCAGAGACGCTGCCTGGCCCGCTGAGTTATCCGGCACGTTGTGTCTTTTTCTGACCAGAATATTGCCTGGAATAGAGTGTTTCAGTGATGGAGAAAGACGGGAGAGGCTGGGTTTGTTTTCTTTGGAAGTGAAAGGGCCTGTGGAGATATCTGTCGGAGATATACAAAACATGAGGGACCCAGATAGGATGGACAATTGGAAACCTCTTCCCATAACTGAGGTATTAAAAACTAGATGGCTTGCTTTAGTGTAGGGAGGAGATGAGGTTTAGAGGAATCTGCAGAAGACTTCTTCTCACTTATATGGAGTGGTTGGAGTCTGCTCGATGGGGTGGTGGAAGCAAATATTCTCACAAATTTGTCAAGTTCTGGGAGATGGGTTTGGTGTAAATGGGTTTGGTGTAGATGGATTTGGTGTGGATGCGTTTAGTGTAGATGTTCTTTGGTGCAGAAGGGATTTGGTGTAGAGGGGGTTAGTTTAGATTAGTTTACTTTAGAGACAGCACGGAAACAGGCCCTTCGGCCCGCACTATCCTACACACACTAGGGACAATTTTTACATTGACCAAGCCAATTAACCTACAAACCTGTACATCTTTGGAGTGTGGGAGGAAACCGGCAATCTTGGAGAAAACCCACACAGGTCACGGGGACAACGTACAAACGTCAAACAGACAAGCTCCCTTGGTCGGGATCGAACCCGGGTCTCCGGCACTGTATTCGCTGTAAGGCAGCAACTCTACCACTGAGCCACTGTGACCAGCCTACGTGAGGGGTTTAGTGTGGATGGGTTTAGTGTGGATGGGTTTAGTGTGGATGGGTTTAGTGTGGATGGGTTTGGTCTAGATGGGTTTAGTGTGGATGGGTTTAGTGTAGATGGGTTTAGTGTGGATGGGTTTAGTGTGGATGGGTTTGGTCTAGATGGGTTTAGTGTGGATGGGTTTAGTGTGGATGGGTTTAGTGTGGTTGGGTTTTAGTGTGGATGGGTTTAGTGTAGATGGGTTTAGTGTGGATGGGTTTAGTGTGGATGGGTTTAGTGTGGATGGGTTTAGTGTGGATGGGTTTAGTGTAGATGGGTTTAGTGTGGATGGGTTTAGTGTGGATGGGTTTGGTCTAGATGGGTTTAGTGTGGATGGGTTTAGTGTGGATGGGTTTAGTGTGGATGGGTTTAGTGTGGATGGGTTTAGTGTGGATGGGTTTAGTGTGGATGGGTTTAGTGTGGAGGGTTTTATGGGTTTAGTGTGGATGGGTTTAGTGTGGATGGGTTTAGTGTGGATGGGTTTAGTGTGGATGGGTTTAGTGTGGATGGGTTTAGTGTGGATGGGTTTAGTGTGGATGGGTTTAGTGTGGATGGGTTTAGTGTGGATGGGTTTAGTGTGGATGGGTTTAGTGTGGATGGGTTTAGTGTGGATGGGTTTAGTGTGGATGGGTTTAGTGTGGATGGGTTTAGTGTGGATGGGTTTAGTGTGGATGGGTTTAGTGTGGATGGGTTTAGTGTAGATGGGTTTAGTGTGGATGGGTTTAGTGTGGATGAGTGTGGATGGGTTCAGTGTGGATGGGTTTGGTCTAGGTGGGTTTAGTGTGGATGGGTTTAGTGTGGATGGGTAATGGTGGCTGGTGTGGACACAGTGGGTCGGAGATGCTTCCACCACTCTGCTGTGCCGAGGCTGCCTGGGGCGGCTGGTGTTGGAGGCCAGGGGCGAGCGGAGGGGTAATGGTCAGGGCCGTTCCGTAGCCATCACTGTGAGCGAGTCGTTGCTGGGGACTGCTCTCACCACCTCCTGCTGGATGTAACGGAGCCATTATCTCTCCCATCCACGTTTCAGCCAATTAACCCTTTCAGCCGAGCAATCCCCAGCTCCGCTTGTTCCTTCACATTTTCAAAGCCAACTGCTACTCCAACTCTCACCCTCACTGGCAGCTGCATCATCACTCAAACGTTTCCGACCCCATAAACATCTCCACCCAGCTCCAGCCCAAATAAAGGCATCAGCTGTTACCTTGCCTCCCTTCTACACAACTACCTCTTCCCATTCTTTGATCTTGAATCAATTATCTCTTCCAACCTGAGACCCACATTATCCCCTTCTGACACCTCCCAGCCCAGCTTCACACATAAACAACCTCCATTCTATAACGTTTCTCCACATTGGGCGGTCACAGTGGCACAGAGGTAGAGTTGCTGGCTTACAGCGAATGCAGCGCCGGAGACCCGGGTTCGACCCTGACTGGGTCGCCGTCTGTACGGACTTTGTACGTTCTCCCCATGACCTGCGTGGGTTTTCTCCGAGATCTTCGGTTTCCTCCCACACTCCAAAGCCATACAGGTTTGTAGGTTAATTGGCTTGGCAAATGTAAAAATTGGCCCTAGTGGATATAGGATAGTGTTAATGTGTGGGGGTCGCTGTGTAGGGCGCGCACCCGATGGGCCGAAGGGCCTGTTTCCGTGCTGTATCTCTACACTAAACTAAACTTGACTTCTTCACATTAGTTAGACTCTATTCCTCAACATTTATTCTGTTCAACTAATGACTGACTTATATTAATTTCCCTTCAGCATTTTAAAAGCTGAGTGAGAGATGTTAAACAGCATGCAGTAATTCCCATAGGACTGACTCGGATTCGATGCGACTCTCCTACAAGGGGACAAAACCAGACGCTGCAGCTTGTGGGCACTAAGCATCACACACTCCGCCTGGTCAGTGAGATCCTTGGGCCTCCAGCCTACAGTGGCATGCTCCATTTTCAACAGAAAACATTGATACGTGGCGTACTGACTGAGAATGGTGCAGTAATGCAGTAACAGAAACACGATGAATGAAGAAAAGCAAACCACAGCCATTGAAGCCACATGTTGCCCACGCTATCTCAGCACTCCCAGGGCAAGGATTCCCTTGCTGACAGTTCAGCGCCATTGCTCTAGAACGGCAAGGTTCAGCTGATGGCCATGTGAGGCGTGTTGAGTGGTGGTGAACGTGGACCCGTGCCGGTGAGCGGTGGGACCACTCAACACTGACCACGGGCACCTCAGCAACATCCTCCAGCAGCGCCCACCAACAGCCCTCTGACTGCTGGACAACAAGAGCCATCTCGACTGCCAAGTGAACGGCAATTCGCTAACCTATAGTCCTGACTAGTCACTGTTCTTGCAAAGCAACATGCCTTGATTCCGGTGGACAGACAGTGACAGACACACAAGCTGGAAGTAAGAGTCATAGTCCTGATAGATGCTGGGTGGGTGTAGGATGTGGGGGGAGGTGGAGGGAGACACAGCAGTACTAAGAGGGGGGAAAGGAAAAGATGCTCCGTGCTGGTTTAGTAATCCCAGTGTTCACATCAAAACCATTTAATCAGTTCACTTTTAGACTTTTCACCACCCCAGTGGATTCCCAATTAACTCACAGTTAAAAACAAATCTTCTCTCGTCCTTTAAGCAATCACCTCAAAATAGCCCTCGTCTGAGAGTAAATTCTCTTTCTTTCAGCACCTGACCTGCCGAGGGTTTGAATCAAACAGCACGGAAACGGCCAGTGCTTCCACCTCCAGCATCTCCTAACATTATTACTGTAAACCTGTCCTTCGGTAATCCTCTGGCCATTGCAGCAAAACTGCCCCCACGAGATATTCCCCCGATCTCCTTTACAACCAGCCAGCGTCTCTGGTCTTTGCCACAAGTGAAATTTCTTAACCGGAGCAACAGTTGTAGATTCCCCACCTCCCCCCCCCCCCCCATCTGTGCATGGTGGCGAAGCAGTAGAGAAGGACATTGGGTGCAGGAGTTGAGAGGTCATGTTACAGGGGTCGGGGACCTCATGTTCCAGGTGTACAAGGCACTGGCGAGGCCACATTTGGAGTACTGAGTACCGTTCCTGTCACTCTGCCATCAAACTGGAGGCGGCACAGCGGCACACGGCAGAGGTTGAGAGCCGCAGCCTCACAGCGCCAGAGACCCGGATTCGATCCTGGCCTCGGGCGCTGTCTGTGTGGAGTCTGCACGTTCTCCCTGTGACTGCGCGGGTTTTCTCTGGGTGCTCCGGTTTCCTCCCACACTCCAAAAGACGTACAGGTTTGTATGTTAATGGGCTTTGGTAAAGAAAATTGTAAATTGGTCCATAGTGTACGGGGTGATCGCTGGTCGGCACAGACTCAATGGGCTGAAGGGCCTGTTTCCATGCTGAATCTCTAGTCTAAAAAGTCTAAAGTCTCACACAGTCATACAGCATAGATACCGGCCCTTCAACTCAACGTGTCCATGTCAACCAAGATGCTCCATCTAAGCTAGCCCCTATCCCTCTAAACCTTTCCTATCCTTGGATCTTTCCAAATGTTCTTTAAATGTTGTTATTGTACCTGCCTGAACTATTTCCTCTGGCAGCTCGTTGCATATACCCACCACCCTCAGCGTGTGATAGTTGCCCCTCAGGTTCTATTCAATCTGTCATCTCTTGCCTTCAATTTTTGCCCTAGAGATTTTATCGTTCACAATTCTATCCCAGCATTAAAAACGTACTCAGTTTCCACAGTCGTACCTTTATGGAGTTTTACAGCAGAGAAATAAACCCTTCAGCCCTACCTGGCCAAGCCAACCATGGCTACCTAGGCTAGTCCCATATCCCTTTGAACCCTTCCACCACAGGTATTGACCTTCCCTCCATCTACCGGAGACGCTGCCTCAGAAAGGCAGCCAGCATCATCAGAGACCCACACTACCATGGCCACGCTCCCAGCTCGCTGCTACCATCGGGTAGATGTTTAAGTTGAGGAGATCAATGCACAGAGTGGACCTGGTGGGATATCTGCAACCAGCGAGTTTTTATTCCATCTGGGAATGTTCTCTCCTTCAAACATCTCTTCACATCTTCCTCAAACAACCCAATCTCACTCTCCCACAACTACTCTCCACAATCATTCAGAACCTGTGGCCAACTACTCTTCAATCCCCAGGGTTAGGTCTACATTCGTAACTTTCAGCTCCTTTCAGCTTCTGCTGCTGATTCCTCAGCGATCAGGGTGTACTAGAAACATAGACAATAGGTGCAGGAGGAGGCCATTCGGCCCTTCCAGCCAGCACCGTCATTCATTGTGATCATGGCTGATCCTCCCCAATCAATAACCCGTGCCTGCCTTCTCCCCATATCCCTTGATTCCACTAGCCCCTAGAGCTCTATCTAACTCGCTCTTAAATCCATCCAGTGATTTGGCCTCCACTGCCCTCTGTGGCAGGGAATTCCACAAATTCACAACTCTCTGGGTGAAAAAGTCTTAAATGGCCTCCCCTTTATTCTAAGACTGTGGCCCCTGGTTCTGGACTCGCCCAACATTGGGGACATTTTTCCTGCATCTAGCTTGTCCAGTCCTTTTATAACTTTATATGTTTCTATAAGATCCCCCCTCATCCTTCTACACTCCAGTGAATACAAGCCTAGTCTTTTCAATCTTTCCTCATATGGCAGTCCCGCCATCCCAGGGATCAATCTCGTGAACCTACGCTGCACTGCCTCAATCACAAGGATGTCCTTCCTCAAATTAGGAGACCAAAACTGTACACAATACTCCAGATACTCTAACTCACCCACACACACACATCCACCAGGGGAATTCTCGCTACATTAAAGGCATTACATAAAAGAGGCTGTTGTTAATACTTATACTGTGCTAATAAAAGTCAGATAGAAAGTAACACAGTGATGAGAGAAAAAAAACCCCAAAGTGCTGGAGTAACTCAGCGGGTCAGGCAACATCTCTGGAGGACATGTATCGGGTTAGGACTATTCCTCAGACCTACACAGTTACACAGTGAGTACCGTGGGCCCTGAACAAAAAGCCTCTTCACAGTTACAGTGCCTGACCCTCAGTGAATGTAAACAGGGAATTTAATCAGTTACAAGAAGAGGAAAGAATTAGAGGGATATGGGCCAAACGCGGGGCAAATGGGACTTGCTTCAGACGGGCATGTTGGTTGGCATGAAAGAATTGGGCTGTAGGGTTGGTTTCCACGCTGTGTGACTCTGACCATTACCATGAATGAACGGAAATTATGTATAGTTGTCCTGAAAGCAACCACTCACTTGACAAGAAACTGCAGATGCTGGAATCCTGAGCAAAAACACAATGTGCTGGAGGAACTCAGCACGTCAGGCAGCATCTGTGGCGAGAATGGACAGATGATGTTTCAGGTCAGACACTTCTTCAGTGCGATGACTATCCGCCTGAAAGGTTGTCTGTCTATTACCTCCACGGATGCTGCCCGACCTGCTGAGTCCCTCTCCCGCTTTGTATATAACAACTGAAGGCAGAATCCATCCTTTCAATCCTTCTATCTTCCTGAGCACAGAATCCCTATTGTTTACGTCACTCCCTCCCAACCTAACCATTCTCCATCTTATACCAGCTGCAGGGGTGGGTGGGGGGGGGGGTGGGCGTAGCACTGGAGCAGCTTTTCTCCTGTGTAGGGTGGAATGGAACCCCAAATGCAGGGTCATCTGGACCCAGGGTCGTGGAGGGGCGAGAGAGGGAGAGTAGCAGCTGAGGGATGTGATCAGGACGGAGCCAAGACATGAATCTCTTGCTTGCAACTTGAAGCTTGGCAGTCTGCAACAGTCTAAGGTAGTTCTGTTCCGGATGGCTGGGCGAGACAATTTTACTGAGCTCTGCAGAGCTAAATTAAAACTCCCCGCTTCGTTTCCTGGGGCTAGGAGCTGAAACTGGAGCAATTAATGAAATCGTTCTGATCCAAGGCGTCAGGGAGAGGAGGTTGCAGCAAGAACACTGGCGTGAGCTGCCAGAGCTGACTGGTGGGACCCTGTGAAGTCCTGTTCTCTCTGCCTGCACTGGGAGCTCAGCTCCCGCTGAGGCAGCCAGTACCGACCGGCCTCACTTCTCCGCAGGGCTTCGATGGCAATGGCGATGATGGTGAAGGCAATGATGGCGATGGGGTGTTGTCCATGCTCACCCTCCACACGACGTGCCCGCCCGCCCGCTCGCTCGCTCGCACGCACGCGTCCTGCCACCAACACAATGGGAACACTGCTCTCAGCAGACACCCCGACCCCGACCCCCCCCCCCCCCCCCCCGGACAGAAGGACACAAAGACATTGCAAAGCGGTGTGTGCAGGCTGAGATATCAGAATGTGCAGAGCCCCATCCCACCGCGGGGCACGGTGAGATACGAGCGTTTGGTTCTCCTTGATATTCAGAAACATTGACAAATGTGGAAAGATGCTGGTACACAGACAGACAAGATTTCAAGCTTTCACTTCCCCCCTCCTGCCCCTCGGCCAGCGACAGGCTGAAAATCAGTGCCAAATGGTCACTCGGAAATACAAACGGGTCAGCAATGGAAGAGCCGTGACAAGCTGGCAAATTCCGCACACTCTCACATGAACAGAAATCAAAACTCAAACCTCGCATTCTCCACAAATTAAATCAGAATATAAATAACTGGAGCAGGACGGAGTTGGGAGGAGGGTGCGAGGCTGTCTGATTCCTGTCTACAGCCTCCCCTGGACATTAATCCACTGCTTCCAACACTGTCTGCTGCTACCCGTTTGGTACCACAGGGTGCAGGTCAGGGACTGGAGGGGTGTTTACAGTCAATCATTCCCATCTCTAGTACATCCCTCGCAACGCACCACACGCTACTAATAGGTCCAACACATGTTACCAGAATGTCTATACACGTGTCCAACACATTCATGAAACATACATGACCAACACACCCATTAAACACACACGGCACCAACACACCCCATTCTTCACACACCATCCACACGTCCAATCGTGGTCCATGAGTGGTTTGTAACGCGGGAGATAACAGAGTAAAGGGCAGAACGCTACAGGGTGAGCAGCAACAGAGGGTCGAGCAGTGGGCATGTGGGAAAGGCTTTGAAGTTGCAGGCTTGATGCGAGAGTGTTTTGGTAAAGCAAGCGGGATACTGAGATTCAGAAAGGAGCAGAGTAAAACGCAGAACCGTTACGCTGAGTGTTTAGAAACCTGTGGTTAATTGTGGAATTCCAACCAATTGTGGGAAGAATTGTTTTGAAAGGAGCTGAAGGTTGAGGAGAGCGTGCAGGAAAAGTGGAATAGTTGAAGGATTTCAGATCCAAGGTTAGACTGGAGAAGCTGAGCTTTCCCATCAGGACTAAGGGAGGGTAAACAACGGTCAGATTCTGTTCTCACGGAGGGAATCGCAGAAATCAAGAAGCTGAAAGTGAAGAGGACAGAGAGTGCAGTGATAGAATTGGTCGAAGGTTGCCGAGAAACTGAGAAGCACATTTGATGGGAAAAGTCAAAATGACACAATGTGCTGCAAACACACAAGGTGGTGTGGACCACCCCATATACACCCACCCCACACACATATATAAACACACAAGGTGGTGTGGACCACCCCATATACACCCACCCAAACACACATATATAAAACACACAAGGTGGTGTGGACCACCCCATATACACCCACCCCACACACATATATAAACACACAAGGTGGTGTGGACCACCCCATATACACCCACCCAACACACATATATAAACACACAAGGTGGTGTGGACCACCCCATATACACCCACCCCACACACATATATAAACACACAAGGTGGTGTGGACCACCCCTTACACACCCCAGACATATACACCCCACACATGTACACCCCACACATATACACCCACACACACACACACACACATATATAAACACACAAGGTGGTATGGACCACCCCTTACACACCCACACACACATATACACCCCACACACACATATACACCCCACACACACACACACATATATAAACACACAAGGTAGTATGGACCACCCTTACACACCCCACACACATATACACCCCACACACACATATACACCCCATACACACACACATATACACCCCACACACACATATACACCCCACACACACATATACACCCCACACACATATACACCCCACATACATATATAAACACACAAGATGGTATGGACCACCCCATATACACCCCACACATATACACCCAACACACACACACACCCCACATACACACCCCACACAGCCCACACACATATACACCTCACACAGACCACACACACACACACATATACACCCCACACAGACCACACACACACACATATACACCCCACACAGCCCACATGCACACATATACACCCCACACAGCCCACACACACACATATACACCCCACACACATATATAAACACACAAGGTGGTATGAACCACCCCATATACACCCCACACATATACACCCCACACAGCCCACACACACACACCCCACACATATACACCCCACACACATATATAAACACACAAGGTGGTATGGACCACCCCTTATACACCCCACACATATACACCCCACATATACAGCCCACACACATATATAAACACACATATACACCCCACACACATATACACCCCACACACATATACACCCCACACAGCCCACACACATATATAAACACACATATATAAACACACGTGGTATGGACCACCCCTTACACACACACAGCCCACACACACACACACCCCACATATATACACCACACACACACACATATAAACACACAAGGTGGTACGGACCACCTCTTATACACCCCACACATCCCACACACCCCACACACACACCCCACACACACACACACACATATACATGCCACACCCCACACACACCCCACACACACACACACATATACACCCCACACCACATACGCACCCACACACACACACCCATATACATGCCACACCCCACACACACCCACACACACCCACACACACACACCACAAATATACAGTGTGCAAATGCTTGTGATGTATCTGCAGGAGCAAACCCAATATAACCCACTGTGTAACAAACAATTGACAGAGAAGGCACATTCCAAGCCAGCGACACTCAGAGTTTTCACTACATTCAAGCAGGGAACAGACACAGGCACACCGCTGAAGCATCATCACTGATCATGGTAAGATATTGGAGATAGAGAGAGGAGCAGCCACTGAGTGAAGGACAGTGCGGGCGGTGGCGTGGGTGAGCCTGCCCAGTACGTGCCACCTGCTGCACAGTGTGTGCCACCTCCCCAGGGCTCTCGATGAATCACACACCTGCACCATGTGGTACAAACCCCCTGCACTCACTCCCTGCCTGCCTCAGCAGGCGAGAGCCTTGGCTCACACAGCCCAGACCCCAGGCCCAGGGTGGCAGCAGGGAACTCCCTGGGCAGTGATACCTGAACGGGCACTGGTGGGGCACCACGTCACTCCTGCGTCACTGTGGCCATTCCAGCCTTCCTCATCACCCACCTGCCCAGCAGGTTTGTCCAGCTCAATGCCACAGGACAGAGGCTTCACAGCAGGAACCTCCCACATGGGATTAGAGTGGACCCCCCTCGCTCCCAGGCCCAGGGGTGTTGGCAGCCCTGACATTCCCAGGGAGGCAGACCTTGGCAACAACAGGGCCCCTTACCTGTTTGATGGGGATAGCTCGTCCACTCCCAATGTTGTCGGTTTTGCCATCCAGGCTCTTCTTGTCCTTGTCCGTGTCACTGCCCTTTCGAGACTGAAGCAAACGGAGGGGAAGGAAGGTTAAAGGCCCTGCTGGAGGTGGGCGGACAGCTGCACGCACACCCCAGGTCTGCTGGCGGCAAACAGCAACCCCCCCCAACCCAAAGACAGCCCCCGGAACTCGCCCCAGGAACACACTCAAACCCCCGCCCCCCCCCTGCCAGACACTCCCCCCACCAAACACACTGTGGGAGGGGCAGTGGAGTCATAGAGTGATACAGTGTGGAAACAGGCCCTTCGGCCCAACTTGCCCACACCGGCCAACAATGTCCCAGCTACACTGGTCCCACCTGCCTGTGCTTAAATGTTGGGATAGTCCCAGCCTCCTCCGGCAGCTTGTTCCATACACCCACCACCCTTTGTGCGAAAAGGTTACCCCTCAGATTCCTATTAAATCTTTTCCCCTTCACCTTGAACCTATGTCCTCTGGTTCTAGATTCCCCTACTCTGGGCAAGAGACTCCGTGCATCTACCCGATCTATTCCTCTCATGATTTTGTACACCTCTATAAGATCACCCCTCATCCTCCTGCGCTCCAAGGACTAGAGACCCAACCTACTCAACCTCTCTCTGTAGCTCACACCCTCTAGTCCTGGCAACAGCCTCGTTAATCTTTTCTGAACCCTTTCAAGCCTGACAACATCTTTCCTATAACATGGTGCCCAGAACTGAACACAATATCCCACCCTACATCAGTCTGAAGAGGGGTTTCGGCCTGAAACGTTGCCTATTTCCTTCGCTCCATAGATGCTGCCGCACCCGCTGAGTTTCTCCAGCACTTTTGTCTTTTTCCCACCCTACATCAGTCTGAAGAAGGGTTGCGGCCCGCAACGTTGCCTGTTCCTTCGCTCCATAGATGCTGCCGCACCCGCTGAGTTTCTCCAGCACTTTTGTCTACCTACAATATTCTAAATGCGGTCTCAACAATGTCTCAAACAGCTGCAACAAGACCTCCCAACTGAGGGAGTGCTGCGCTGTGGGAGAGGCAGCAGTGATAAATGCTGGAGCAGAGATAAGTGAATGGTGACACTGGACACACTGGCAAAGGCCCAACCAACCGGCTGTGTGGCCATCTCCTGCCCCTCCTCCCGCTGTGTGTGTGTGACGGACCCGGGTGGCTGCTACTCACTGTGAAGATGTTGGAACGGCGTTTGGACTGCTTGCGGACGGGAGTGGGAGTGCTGGAGGCGGCGATCGTCTCAATTCGCAGTTCCTTCTGGCTCATGCTGGGCGTGGATGGGACCGACGAGGAGTAGTCACTGAAGACCCCTCCATTAGCAGCCTGTGGAGATCACATCAGATTCAAGCTCACCAGAAGATCCATACCACCCCGGTCTTCACGCAGCTCAAAAACATGCCCTCCATGTTCACCCACCTTATACCCACCTGGCCTCAACTCATTGACGGTAAACTCCTTCCAGTCGTATAGAGTCATAGAGTATGGAAACAGGCCCTTCAGCCCAACCTCATCAGTCGTAGGAGAAGAATTAGTCCATTGACCAATCATCATGACAGATTTATCGTTCCCTCGCCTGCCTTCTCCCCGTAATCTTAAACCTATGTCCTCTAGTTCTTGATTATCCTAAGATTACGGAAGGTGCCTTAGAAATACAGATTGTTCTAAACGTAAGGATGTAGGGTGAGTGAGGGTAACTAAGGAAGAGAATAGTCCCTTGAGGATAAATGTGGTCACAATGGACAATAGACAATAGGTGCACGAGTAGGCCATTCGGCCCTTCGAGCCAGTTCAATGTGATCATGGCTGATCATCCCCAATCAGTACCCCGTTCCTGCCTTCTCCCCATATCCCCTGATTCCGCTATCTTTAAGAGCTCTCTCTTGAAAGTATCCAGTGAACCGACCTCCACCGCCGATTCTCTGAGGTGGAGAATTCCACTCTCTGTGAGAAAAGGTGTTTCCTCATCTCCGTTCTAAATGGCTTACCCCTTATTTTTAAGCTATGGTCCCTGGTTCTGGACTCCCCCAACATTGGGAACATGTTTCCTGCCTCTAGCGAGTCCAAACCTTTAACAATCTTATATGTTTCAATGAGATTCCCTCTCATCCTTCTAAACACCCATGTATCGGCTACAGGAGATAGGCAAGGTACGAGAAAAGTGACGTCTTGAAAAAATATCCATATTACAGAAGAGGTGTTGGCAATCTTAAGGTATAGTAAGGTGGATAAATCCCCAGGGTCTGATCAGGTTGCGTATCCTTGGCCAGTGTGGGAAGTTTGGGAAGAAACTGCAGGGGCCCCGGCAGAGATATTTGCAACATCTTTAGCTAAAGAAGGTAGTTAACGTTGTGTGTTTATTCAGGAAGGCCTGCATGAACTAGCCTGGGAACTGGTGGGCCTGACGTCAGTGGTGGGTAAGCTTTTCACTTTTCACTGCGGCAATAATCCAAACACAAACTCAAGTAGTTGGAGGGGTTTCTGAGAGACAGGAACGCCAGCATTTGGAAAAGCATGGCACAATTAGGGATAATCAGCGTGGCAGGAGAAGTCTGAAGAAGGGTCTCGACCCGAAACGTCGCCTATTCCTTTGTCTGACCCGCTGAGTTACTCCAGCTTTTTGTGTCTATACTCAGCATTGCTTTGTGTGTGGGGAAAATGTGTCTCACAAATCTGACAGCTTTCTTAAAGCAGTCACTAAGATGATTGATGAGGGCAGGGCATGCCTGCATTTGGCCCATTATCCCTCTAAACCTATCCAGTCCATGCACCTGCCTAAATGCTTCTCAAACATTGCGACAACACTGCCTCCTCCGGCAGCTTGTTCCTTACACCCAACCTTGTGGAAAAAAGTTACCCATCAGGTGCCTATTAAATCTTTCCCCCCTTCACCTTAAACCTATAGTGGATAGAGTGGTAAAGACATGGTAGATAGAGTGGCAAACAAGGTTCATGGTGTGCTTGCTTTCATGGGTCGGGCCACAGAGTATGCGAGTCAGGATATAATTGGTTATTTAGCATTTGGTTGCATAGACTTCAGTTTGGCCACATTTGGGGTATTGCGTGCAGTTCTGGTCTCCTCATTACAGAAAGGTTGTGGAGGCTTTGGAGATAGTGCAGAGGAGATTGACCAGAATAAGGCCTGGATTAGGGGGGGTGTTAGCTACAGGGAGGGGTTGGACAGACTTGGATTGTTTTCTCTGGAATGCCAGAGACTGTGGGGAGACCTAATGAAAGTATATACAATTATGAGAGGCACAGATAGAGTAGACAGTCAGAACCTTTTTTTTCAGGATGGAAATATCAAATACAAGAAGGCACAGCTTCGAGATGTGAGGGGCATTGTTTTAAGGAGATGTGTGGGGCATTATTTTTACACAGAAAGTGGTGAATGCCTTAAACATGCCGCTGAGGTGGTTGTGGAGGCAGATACTATCTTGGCCTTTAAGAGACTTTTGGATAGGCACATGAATATGCAGGGAATGGAGGGATATGGGTTATCTGCCAGTAGATAAGAGTTGGTCTTGCTTGGCATCATGTTCGCCACAGATGTTGTGGGCAGAAAGACCTGTTCTTGTGCTGTACAATAGACAATAGGTGCAGGAGTAGGTTATTCGGCCCTTCGAGCTAGCACTGCCATTCAATGTGGTCATGGCTGATCATCCCCAATCAGTACCCCGTTCCTGCCTTCTCCCCATATCCCCTGACTCCGCTATTTTTAAGAGCCCTATCCAGCTCTCTCTTGAAAGCATCCAGAGAACCCGCCTCTGCCGCCCTCTGAGGCAGAGATTTCCAGGCTCCAGTTTTAGTTTTTGAGACACAGCGAGCAAACAGGCCCTTCGGCCCACTGGGTCTGCGCTGACCAGCGATCCCCGTACACTAGCACTATTCTGCACACTGGGAACAATTCACAATTTTTTAATCAAGGTCAATTAACATACAAACCTATACGTCTTTGGACTGTGGGAGGAAACCGGAGCACCCGGAGGAAACCCACGCAGTCAAAGGGAGAACGCACAAACTCTACAGACGGCACCCAAGGTCTCTGGCGCTGTAAGGCAGCAACTCTTCCTCTGCGCCACTGTGCTGCCCCGTTCTATCTTCTAATTTCCTTACCCCCAGTCCAGCGTGGAACACGGCAGCTGATATACAGTGTAGACACAGCCCCAGCGCGACTCAGACGTATAGGGTACAGACAGCGATAGCTCACCTGGTTGATGTGCACGGATGGGATGGAGGCGTTGGGAACGGAGGAGTGACTGGGAGAGTTCGGCAGAGACTTGCAGGGTCCAATCGATAACTGCTGCTTCTTCCGTAACGCCACGATCTTCTGAGCCACTGGACAAGAGAAGAGCAGACACTGTTGGGACCGCGTCGATCGGCATCCACGTGGGTCTCGTACACAGGCTCAGCGTCACACCTTCCCCATCGCACTGTGAGACTGCAGATGCTGCAAGCTAGAGTTAACCACGAGCGGCTGGAGGAACTCCGCGCGCCAGCCAGCATCCGTGGTGGCAGCAGCATGGCCGGCACTTTGGGTCGACACCCTGCATCAGGACTGAGAGAGTCGCAGGCTCAATCCTGATGCAGGGTCTTGACCGAAACGTCACTGTGGAGTTTCGCTCCACAGATGCTACCCGAGCTGCCGAATTCCTCCAGCAGCCTGTGTGTTTCCCCAGCATGTTGACTCTGGTGTGGTGCGTGTCTAACACCCACCAGTAGCCAATGCGGAGAGTCAGTGGTCGATTCGCCTCCGACCAGGGTAATCCAATTATCTCCTCTGCTCATCTGCCCAAAGCTGCAGAACGCTCGGCCAACATTCTCTGTCCATAACTAAAGTCTGAGACTATTTGTAGTCCAACTTCACAGAGGGTAGGACAGGGAGTCTGCAGAAAGTTAATATGATACAAGGGCAGGAACAAGACTGCCGCATCTTACACTCATCATACACTCTCAGAAAAAGCTCAACAACACATCTAACTACTTCGAAGATTAAAGTGATTCCGTATGTCGACAAAATATCAAACTTCAACAGGTGGAGAACAAACTAACTGGTTGCATCGCGTTAGATGCAGAGGTTTGTGTTGAATTTTTATTGTGTATTGTGTGTGTTCTTTTTTTCAACTGTGTCGCTGCTGGCAAATTTATTTCACTGTGCCCTGGTTGGTGCACGTGATGAATAAATTTGACTTTGGCTTTGATTATACTGAAGATAGACACAAAAAGCTGGAGTAACTCAGTAGGTCAAGCAGCATCTCCGGACAAAATGTGGCGTCTTGAGTCTGAAGAAGGGTTTCGACTCAAAATGTCCCTTAACTCCAGCACTTTGTTTAGAAGTGTTTGCATCACTGGTTTGGCGATTCAAACACCCAGGAACGAAGGCGTTTGCAGAGAGCAGTGGACACTGACCGGTTGGTCTATCAGGGATACTGACCCACCCACCATTAAAGAGATCTACAGGGGTTGCTGCCTCGCAGAGAGCAGCCAGAATCATCAAAGACCCGCACCACCCGGGCCACGCTCGCATCTCGCTGCTATCATCGGGAAGAAGGTAGAAGAAAACTGTGACCTCCAGATTCAAGATCAGTGTGAAGAAGGGTCCTGACCCAACACATCACTATCCATAACTTCCAGGCATGTGGCCCAGACCCACTGAGTTATTCCAGAACTTTGTGGGGGGTTTTTTTGTCAACGGGCATCTGCAGTTTCTTCAAGAACAACGTCTACCCAACAAGCAATCGGCTGTTGAACACCACACAACACCAGCCTCAGCAACTGTGACCTTCTATGCTGGACTGTACGCTTGGTTGCTACGCCAACTTCAGTTTTGTGCTATTATAGTTACATAGTACTGTATTACAATAAATGTATTGTATTGTTGATTATTATATATAGTATCTGTCTGCGTTGCATTAACATGCCTGTGAAGTTACAACACAGTGCTGGAGTAACTCAGCGGCTCAGGCAGCATCTCTGGAGTGCTACATTACTCCAGCACTCTGTGTCCTTTTTTGTAAACCAGCATCTGCAGTTCCTTGCTTCTGAAAGTAAGAATGGCATTGTTCTGTTGCCAGTCCAGATGACAATAATACCCTCTCCATTCTCTCCCTGTGTCTCTCTATTCTCGGTCTGAGGGGATTCCAGCCACAGCTGCAGTTCCGCAGTCCATCAGTACAGGGCAACAGTGAGTGCTGCGGCTGCGGCTGCTCCACACCGCCATCTGCTGGGGATCGCAGCAGCCGCGGTTCTGTAAACAACTCGCAACTCAGCTCACCCAAGAGTCCCATCCTGAGTCCTGTTGCAACCCAAAACAGTTCGCAAATGGGAAACGGGACTGTGCGGCGGTACGTCCAAGATACGAGAGACTGAAGATGCTGGGGTCTGGAGCAACAATCTGTCCGCAGATTGAGCAAAATACAAAAGTGCTGGAGTGTAACTCAGCGGGCCAGGCCGCATCTCTGGAGAGCATGGATAGGGGGATGTTTCCGATCGGGACCTTTCTTCAGGCGAATTTCCCTCCACTAACCATTTTCCACCCCCTGGCGGGGGGGACTTGCCTTCACCCTCAACAACCTCAAAAACAAAAGATCTGAAGAAACCGACCCGAAACGTCACCTATTCCTTTTCTCCAGAGATGCTGTGTGACCCGCTGAGTTACTCCAGCGGTTTTGTGTGTATCCAGCAGGGTAAATATTGGTTTCTCCAACTTACAGTAACTCCCTCTCTCCAACCCTCCCCACTCTAGTTCTCCTACTAGTTTCACTGTCCTCCCGATTAATTGTACTGTTTGTATGCCATGGTCACCTTCCCCTCAGGCAACAGTGAACCGTTGTATTAGAGAAGGAACTGCAGATGCTGGGGAATCGAGGGTTACACAAAAGGCTGGAGAAACTCAGCGGGTGCAGCAGCATCTAAGGAGCGAAGGAGATAGGCGACGTTTCGGGTCGAGACCCTTCTTCAGACTCCAGTTAGAGAGGACGTTGTGAAACTGTCTCCGTAGGGAGGAGGAGAACTTCTTCAAAGTAGGCATACCTTGAGGAGATATCGCAGTGGAGTAGACAAAGTGTTAAAGAAGGAACTGCAGATGCTGGAGAATCGAGGGTACACAAAAGTCTGAAGAAGGGTCTCGACCCGAAACATGGCCTATCTCCTTCGCTCCTTAGATGCTGCTGCACCCGCTGAGTTTCTCCAGCCTTTGTGTGCCCAATGAACCATTGTAGATTTCTGTAGATTGCAGATCATTGTCTGCTTTGATTTATTTTAACACCTTACATGCTCTTTGTACCCTTCCATATCCAATTGCCCTCTTTCAGACTGAAGAAGGGTCTCAACGTGAAATGTCACCCATTCCTTCTCTCCAGAGATGCTGCCTGTCCCGCTGCTACACCAGCTGTTTGTGTCTACCTTTGGAGTGTCATGAGTGTTTAATTGTCATATGTATCGACAAATGGCCAATTCAATTCGTTCTCACTGCATCATAACAGGCCTGTAGATGCAATACATGCAGATAATACATAATAAACTAAATGTCAGTAGAAATTAAAAACTGCTATATTTGATCTTGAAAATGACATAGTGTTGGAGTAACTCAGTGGGTCAGGCAGCATCTGTGGAGAACACGGACAGGTACAAAGTGCTGGAGTGACTCTGGGTCAGGCAGCATCTGTGGAGAACACGGATAGGTACAAAATGCTGGAATAACTCTCGGTCAGGCAGCATCTCTGGTGAACTGGTGACTAGTGGTGTGCCACAGGGTTCGATGCTGGGCCCGTTGCTGTTTGTCATCTACATCAATGATTTGGATGA
Organism: Okamejei kenojei; assembly: GCA_035221665.1. Classification (NCBI taxonomy): domain Eukaryota; kingdom Metazoa; phylum Chordata; class Chondrichthyes; order Rajiformes; family Rajidae; genus Okamejei; species Okamejei kenojei. The sequence goes on from CM069134.1 coordinate 117,991,548, forward strand.
GAACATACAGGGCAAGATTAGCAAATTTGCTGATGACACAAAAGTTAGTGGTTTTGCAGATAGTTAAGATGGTTGTGACTGATTGCAGCAGGATCTGGATCGATTGGCCAGGTGGGCGGAGGAATGGTTGATGGAATTTAATACGGAGAAGTGTGAGGTGTTGCATTTTGGGATGTCGAACAAGGGCAGGATCTACACAGTAAATGGTAGGCCTCTGGGTAGTGTTGGAGAGCAGAGGGATCTAGGAGTACATGTGTATGGTTCCTTGAAGGTCGAGTCGCAGGTAGATTAGGTGCTCAAAAAGGCTTTTGACACTTTGGCCTTCATCAGTCAGAGTATCGAGTATAGAAGTTGAGAGGTCATGTTACAGTTGTATAAGACGTTGGTGAGACCACATTTAGAATATTGTGTTCAGTTCTGGGCACCGTGTTATAGGAAAGATATTGTCAAGCTTGAAAGGGTTCAGAAAAGATTTACGAGGATGTTGCCAGGTCTAGAGGGCTAGAGGGTGTGAGCTATAGGGAGAGGTTGAGTAGGCTGGGTCTCTATTCCATGGAGCGTAGGAGGATGAGGGGTGATCTTATAGAGGTGTATAAAATCATGAGAAGAATAGATCGGGTAGATGCACGGAGTCTTTTACCCAGAGTAGGGGAATCGAGGACCAGCGGACATAGGTTCAAGGTGAAGGGGAAAAGATTTAATAGGAATCCGAGGGGTAACTTTTTCACACGGAGGGTGGTGGGGGTATGGAACAAGCTGCCAGAGGAGGTAGTTGAGGCTGGGACTATCCCATCGTTTACGAAACAACTGGACAGGTACACGGATAGGACAGGTTTGGAGGGATATGGACCAAGCGCAGGCAGATGGGGTAGTGTAGATGGGACATTATTGTACAGTGTGGGCGAGTTGGGCCGAAGGGCCTGTTTCCACACTGTATCACTCTACGACTCTATAGCATGGATAGGCACTAGGTGCTGGAGTAACTGAGTGGGTCAGGCAGCATCTCCGGAGAACAGATTGGTGACGTTTCGGGTCGGGACCCTTCTTCAGATGGATTGTGTCACCAGAGCTCACCCTTTTGTCCCGTTTGTGCTGCTTGCAAAATGTTGCCGCAGTACGGCGCCACCTCAGAAAGTGGTTGAGGCGGCATGTGTGGAGGGAGCGGACGGGCGACGTTTCCACAGCACTGCGTTTGTGCTCAAGACTACAGCATCTGCAATTTCTTGCAATCTCCAGTCAGCAGATTGTTTGTAGTTCAGTAAAAAACTTCGGCCATCGAAATCCAATTTAACTCAGCCACCCGATCCCCCTGCCAGATGTGGTGCCGTTGCCACAAGCTGAGTTGCCACAGAGCAGGGGGTTCCCACAGCCCCGACACCCAGCGAGCTCACCCCGCCACTCTCCCAAACCATCGGACGGGTGGGACATGGGCTGGGCGGTGGGAAAACTGGGCTCACTCTGTCCTCTGCACTAAACACTAAGAGAGCTTGCTGACCGGTTGCATCGTGGCTTGGTTCGGCAACTTGAACGCCCTGCAGAGGAAAAGACTACAAAAAGTAGTAAACACTGCCCAGTCCATCATCGGCTCTGACCTCTCTTCCATCGAGGGGATCTATCGCAGTCGCTGCCTCAAAAAGGCTGGCAGCATCATCAAGGACCCACACCACCCTGGCCACACACTCATCTCCCCGCTACCTTCAGGTAGAAGGTACAGGAGCCTGAAGACTGCAACGACCAGGTTCAGAAACAGCTTATTCCCCACAGCCATCAGGCTATTAAACTCATCTCAAACAAAACAGCGAACATTAATAGCTCATTATCTTTTATTTGCACTTTATCAGTTTATTTATTCATGTGTATATCTATTTATATAATGGTATATGGACACACTGATCTGTTCTGTAGTCATGCCTACTATGTTCTGTTGTGCTGAAGCAAAGCAGGAATTTCACTGTCCTATCAGGGACACATAACAATAAACTCTCTTGAATCTTGAAACAAAGATAGAGTACAGCAAGAAACAGAGTGAAGAGAGCACTGCTATTAGACGGGGAGAGGTGAGAAGGACGGGGCGGGGGGGGGGGGGAGACGATATTTCCGGCCAGAGGAGCAACAGGGAAAACGGCCGGTGTGTGCGGTTAGCAGACATTACCATCCTGGAAGACCCGCTCCACGTTGAGCCCGTAGGTAGCGCACGTTTCGTAGTACGTGCACCGCTTCAGGTCGTTGGACAGCTTCCGTGCGCGAGCATCGTCGATCACCCGAGGGTTGGTCGCACTGATGGCATCTGACAAATGGAGCACAGAGGCACTGAGCTTACAGCCACCGGTCACAGTCACTCCGGCCCACCATGCCCATGCTACCCCCGCACCCCGCACACGTAACGATGGCCGCAGGACTGGCCTCTCTCACGCTCGCTCCCCCGCTGGGTAAATCACCCCACAGTGACCCTCCAACCACCCCCTCCACCGACTGTTGATCACCTATCCACTTACTCCTCATAACCTCTCAAAGACTGCTTCCACCACCCTTTGACAAAGCGGGATCAAAGACTCTACTGTCTGATAGGAAAATAAATGACCTTATTTCAGTTTGGAGGAGCAGCACCTCATATTTCGCTTGGGTAGTTTACACCCCAGCGGTATGAACATTGACTTCTCCAATTTCAGGTAGTCCCTGCTTTCTCCCTCCTTCCCCTCCCCTTCCCAGCTCTCCCACAGCCCACTGTCTCCACCTCTTCCTTTCTTCTTCCCGCCCCCCCACCACATCAGTCTGACGAAGGGTCTCTACACGAAACGTTGCCCATTTCCTTCGCTCCATAGATGCTGCCTGACCCGCTGAGTTTCTCCAGCATTTTTATCTACCTTCGATTTTTCCAGCATCTGCAGTTCTTTCTTACACATTTTCTCCGTTTTAAATGGGTGCATTTATTTTTAAACCATTATCTCAAATTCTTGATAATCCTACCAGAACATAAACACCCTCTCCATACCCAATTGGTCATGATCACTCAGGTCCTTACCTGTCAATCAAGGCACTCCTCTCTCTTCTAAACTCCAAGCCCAACCTGTCCCCCTCATGATATTATACACCTCTGTAAGATCACCCGTCAGCCTCTTGCACTAAGAAAAGTCCAAGCCTGCCCAACCTCTCCCAATAGCTCAGGCCCCTCTAGTCCTAGCAACATCCTTGCACTACACCCTCGAACTTCATAGACCTAGGGGTACACAAAAGGCTGGAGAAACTCAGCGGGTGCAGCAGCATCTAAGGAGCGAAGGAGATAGGCGACGTTTCGGGTCGAGACCCTTCTTCCTCAAGGTAGACCTAGGGGTATTGCTTTTGTCTTTTTGCGCTATTATTATTTGTTTGTATTTTATGTGTACGTGTGTGTGTGTGTATATATATATGCGTGTGTACTTGTATGTGTGTGTGTAGATATATGCAGGGGGTGGGGGTGAGGAGGTGGAGGGAGCTGCCTTTGCCCCGGCAGGCCCTGACCATGGGCAGTGGGCAGAGCGGGCTTACCTTGGGTGCCCACGAGCACCATGGGGATCTCTGCTGTGTTGCGGTAGGTGGAGAGCCGCATGTAGTAGTTGTAGACCGTCTGGAAACTGATCTCATCCTCCAGACTGAAGACGAAGATCACCGCATCCACCCAGGCGGCAAACTAGGGGCAACAAACCCACCGCCGGGGAGGAGGCGTTAGGTAAATACACTCCCCGCGAGCCCGTCGCCCCCCACACTCCCCCCACCCCCTCCCCTCACTCCCACCACCCCCGTAACTTCCTCCCCGCACTCCCACCACTCATAGAAACATAGAAAATAGGTGCAGGAGGAGGCCATTCGGCCCTTCGAGCCAGCACCGCCATTCATTGTGATCATGGCTGATCGTCCACTATCAATAACCCGTGCCTGCATTCTCCCCATATCCCTTGACTCCACTAGCCCCCAGAGCTCTATCCAACTCTCTCTTAAATCCCTCCAGTGATTTGGCCTCCACTGCCCTCTGTTGCAGGCAATTCCACAAATTCACAACTATCTGAGGAAAAATGTTTTTTCTCAGTTCAGTCTTAAATAACACTCCCAGCGCCTCCTCCACTCCCCCTCTCCATGTCCACTTCCACCCCTCCAGACCCAGCCCTCCTCCATTATACATTCCCCCATAGACACAAAAGGCTGGAGTAGCTCAGCGGGTCAGACTGCATCTCTGGAGAAAAGGAATATGCGACCTTTCGGGTCTCCAGAGATGCTGTCTGACCCGATGAGTTACCACAGCTTTTTGTATCTATTTTGGGTTTAAACCAGCATCTGGAGTTCCATCCCTCATCGCCAAACCACATTCCAAACTCCAGCTCCCCACACAGTCCAGCCATGATTCAATGATGGAGTAGACTTGATGGGCCGAATGGCCTAATTCTGCTCCTGGAACTTATGAAGTCTCTCTCTGACTTCCCTGTCCCACGCGCTTAATGACGTTAAATCCTCTCTTCCTAGACCAAGAACAAACCCCAACCCAAAACGCTAAGTGCTGGAGGAACTCAGCAGGCCAGGCGGCACCTGTGGAGGGAAACGTCTGTCCGTTTCCTTTGCTGAATTCCTCCTGCACTTTGTTTTTTTTTTTTGTCTCAAGCACCTGCAGTTCCTTGCATCTGAGAACCAGCCCATCGCATCAATGGAACCATTTTGGTAAATTTCTGCTGCCTCCACTCCAAAGCCCCACGTCCTTGTTACAGGGTAGTGCCTACAACTGCCCTGCTGTAGGCGGGCCAGTGGCTGCCACAGGTTCCTCTCTATTGCTTGGAGCGCAGGATAAGGGGTGATCTTATAGAGGTGTATAATATCATGAGGAGAAAAGTCTCTTGCCCAGAGTAGGCAAGTCGAGAAGCAGAGGACATAGGTTAGGGTGCAGGGGGAAAGATTTACTAGGAACCTGAGGGTTAACTTTTTCACGCAAAGGGTGGTGGGTGAATGGAACAAACTGCCAGAGGAGGTAGTTGAGGCGGTTAGTATTGCAACATCTAGGAATCATTGAGACACTACATGGATAAGACAGGTTAGAGGGATATGGGCCAAACGCGGGCAGGTGGGATGTGTAGATGGGACAGACATGTTAGCCAGTGCGGGCAAGTTAGGTCACTCCATGACTCGAGGTCTACAGCAGCAAGCCGCGGGGGGAGGCAGTGAGAGTCGGCAGTCTCACCTGCACCTCGGGCGGCCCCCCTTCATCCCGGATCAGCAACAGGTAGCTCTGCCCGTCAACCACGATCTCCTTCTTAAACCGGCCGCCTGCAAGATAGAAGAGGAGGATCAGTGAGCCGCCATGCCCAGCCAGTGCCCGCTGGAAGGATGCTGGGGCCTTGAGGGTGGGCAAAGCACCCTCGGCGAGCAGTGATTCCACCAGCGCGTAGGTGCAGCGGTCGAGTTGCTGCCGGACAGCTCCAGAGATCCGGGTTCGATCTGTACGGAGGTTGTATGTTCTCCCTGTGACCGTGTGGGCTTTCTCCGGGTGCTCCGGTTTCCTCCCACACTCCAAAGACGTGCAGGTTTGTTGATTAATTGGCTTGGGTAAAATTGCAAATTGTCCCGAGCGTGTGGGGTAGTGTTAGTGTGCGGGGATCGCCGGTCGGATCGGACTCAGTGGGCCGAAGGGCCTGTTTTCATACTGTATCTCTAAACTGAACTCAACTAAATGGGGACATGCCCAAAAACAGGTCCAGTGGCAGGAGGTAGATAAAAATGCTGGAGAAACTCAGCGAGTGAGGCAGCATCTATGGAGCGAAGGAAAAGGTGGCGTTTTGGGTCGAGACCCTTCTTCAGACTGATGTGGCAGGAGGGTCGGTGACACAGGCTCACAGATTAACGGGGATCGACAGAGGGGAATGAAGCCAGTGGTCATACACAGGGTGTTATCATCATTGAGTCACACAGTATGGAACAGGCCCTTTGGCCCACCATGACCAAGATGCCCCGTGTAAGCTTGCCCCATTTTTCCATGCTTGGCCTATTTCCCTCGAAATCTCTCATATCTCATATCTGAGGAAGGGTCCCGACACAAAACATCACCTATCCATGTTCTCCAGAGATGCTGCCCCTACCCTAGTTACTCCAGCGCTTTGTGTCTTTTTTTTGTAAACCAGCATCTGCAGTCCCTTGTGTCTACAAGACTGCCCTATCGCTGAGTTGTGAAACCTGTATCGAGGGGGAGGGGGGAAAACAGATTCCGCAGCAACTTTCAGAGGGAATAACTATAGAAATTCTGCAGAGCAAATGTTCTTTCTATCAGCAGGCGCAGACACGAGGTGCTGTCTGGTTCTGTCATTCTATGACTGGTGAATGTAACTTGTGCCATCCTGTTTTCAACATCCATACCATGGGAAAAAGATTGCGATTGTCTGACCCAACTAAGCCATCATAATTGTAGGTTATTTTAAAGGCCCTGTCCCACGATGCGAGTTCACTCAAGAGCTCTCCCGAGTTTAAAAAAAAATCAAACTCGTGGTAAGTATGTAGAATGTACGTAGATGGTACGTCGGAGCTCGTGGATGTCTCGTAGCGGCTCGTAATGCTAACGGCAGGTACTCGGGAAACGTGGAAATTCGTGAAGTTTTTTTCAACAGTGTGAAAAATTTCCAGGAATAAAAACATACAGGTGATGAGGTACCACGAGTTTGATTTTTTTTTAAACTCGGGAGAGCTCTTGGGTGAACTCGCATCGCGGGACAGGCCCTTAACTCTATCAGGTCCCAGACCTAGAGTGCAGGAGGGTGAGGGGTGATCTTATGGTGACGTGAGATCATGAGAGGAATAGATCGGGTAGATGGACTTTTGCCCAGAGTAAGGGGAATCGAGATCCAGAGGACATAGGTTTAAGGTGAGGGGGAAAGATTAAAATGGGAGTCAGAGGAGTCACTTTTTTACACAATGGTGGTGAACATATTAGTCACGCACAGGCGGCCTCATACTCGTTTCGAGTGACTGCCGATGATGAGGGGGATATGGACCAAGTGTGGGCACGAAGTCACGCACAGGCGGCCTCATACTCGTTTCGAGTGACTGCCGATGATGAGGGGGATATGGACCAAGTGCGGGCAGGTGGGACTAATGTAAATGGGACATGTTGGCCGGCCATGGGCAAGTTGGGCCGAAGGGCCTGTTTCCGTGCTGTACAAGGGAGGCCCATCTCGTCTCTCCCCAAGTTCACCAGAGCTGGAGAAGGTCGCCTGCACTCTGCCCAGCACAATCGCATCCTCCCTGTGCTGTGGCGAGGCTCGGCCACAGCCTAGTGTGGAAGGGGGTGAGTTCATAGGAGCTTTGAAGGCAAATTATTGCTTACACGGAGAGAATGCTGATGAGTGAAGGTCTCGGTGTTCCTGTACATCCATCACAACAGGGGGAGCTCGTAGCTAGCAAGGCCAGATGGCAGATTGGCCTTTATTACAGCGGGGTTGGGGTTTAGAAATAGGGTGTATGGTAACAATACAACACACTTGCAGCACAGTGGCGCAGCGGTAGAGCTGCTGGGGTCAGTCCTAACTACGGGCGCTGTCTGTATGGAGTTTGCACGTTCTCCCCATGGCCTGCATGGGTTTCTCTGGGTGCTCCGGTTTCCACCCACATTCCAAAGTTGTAGGTTGTAGGTTAGTTGGCTTCAGTAAAATTGTAAATTGTCCCTAGTGTGTGGGATAGTTAGTGTTAGTGATCACGGGTCAGCACAGACTCGGAGGGTTGAAGGGCATGTTTCTGCATTGTATCTCTAAAGTCTCAAGCGAACTCTAAAGTCAAAACCGCACAGTGTGTTGGCGAGGTGGCCTGGACACAGTTTTGGCCCAGTGATTTAAAGTAATTCAGAAGCGATTCAGGACCAATTCCGGGGAAGTGCGGCTTGTCTTTCAGTTGAGAAGAATGAAGGGTAGAAGAACCTACAAGGGCACGGCAGGGTAGGTGGTGGGGTGCTTTCACAAGAGGTTCAATCTCCAACCTGGGGCATCTTTATGAGATAAAGGGGTGGTTATTCCAAACTTTGTTTCACACAACTCAGTCTTGCAGGACAGGAACAGGCCCCTCGGCCCATCGCATCAATGCTACACATTGTACACATCTATACTAATTCCATTCTCCCCGTTAGATTGCAACCTAGTCGTGGTCGGGGAGCTTGTGTGTCTCAGTGACCCCTAGAGCTATGTCAGCAGGAGATTTGTGTCCTGTTAGGGTCTCCCATGCTGGACAGGTCGAAGGGTAGAGGCAAGACGAAGAGCGATCCACTGGTCCTCCAGGTTGGAGGTTGAGCACAGGGGTAACAACCCTGTCTCGTAAAACAAATATGTTACAGAAACAGCAACTGAAGGAATCAACACTACTGAGTGGGGGACCTTTGTTGCTGCCCGACATGCCAGGAGGCATAATCGGCAGTCAGTCAGTCAGTAAGTATACTAATTCCATTGTATCATCTATTTAGCAGATACTATAATAGTGTTTGAGGCTTTTACTGTAGATGTGGATATGTAGGAATGGTGGGATACAGGTCACGAGCAGGCAGAGATTAACTTGAAATACATCATTAAAAGGCACTCTCTCACGCACACTCACACACACACACTCTCACACACACAGTCCCTCTCACACTCGCAAACACACTCTCTCACACTCATTCCCTCACACACACACTCTCTCACACACATACACTACAAAGGCGTACAGGTATGTAGGTTCATTGGCCTGGTAAATGTAGTATAAATGTCCCTAGTGGGTGTTGGATAGTGTTAATAAAAGGGGGTCGTTGGTCGGCGCCGACCCGGTGGGCAGTAAACTAAACACTCTCTTACACACTTTCTCTCTCAAACACACTTTCACACACACACACACACACACTACCTTCAGGTGACTCCTCCTGCACGTAGGTCCCAGTCAGGTATCGGTGAACAAGAGCAGATTTGCCACTGGACAGGTTGCCAACGATTCCCTGATGAACAAAAACACAGCGAGTACAGTACGGTCACGATATGGACTCTCAGTCTCAGTCCCTCAGCGTGAGGCTGGGTCAAACCTCAGAGTGTGGGGGCAGCAGATTTCCGTGACACCAGCCACCTGCGGCATTCCAACCACTACCCCGCAGATTTGCCCATCACTTTACTTCTTGCCGTGAATTCCCAAAATTTAGTTGATTCATTTTTCCAGCCTGCCCACTTGGCGTGAGGGAGTTCCGCACTGCGGGAGGGACGGTACTGAGGGAGTGCCGCACTCTGGGAGAGTCGGTGAGTCTGAAGAAGGGTTGCAACTTGAAATGTCACTCATCCTTTTTCACCAGAGGTGTTGCTAGACCCGCTGAGTTACTCCAAACCCTAACTAACCCTGACCCTAATGCACTTTGTGTCCATCTTTGGTATAAACCAGCGTCTGCAGTTCCTTTCGATGCAAAGAATTGAACAAGTCAGGCTGCAGAAACCTGACCGTCCCGGTCAGGCTAACACCGGCTGTAACTGAGGCCTCGAGCAATCCATGGAGGGGAAAGAAAGGCACTTGTTCACCATTCAGGAGCGAGGCTTCTCTGGGGCACAATCGTTCCTCTGTCCCTTTCTCCAATCCGTATCTGTCTCTCTGTCTGATCCATCTTATCTACAGTGAAATTTCAGTGTCAAACCCAAAATGCCCCACACTTCCTTCCCCTCCCTCTGTCCCTCTCTCTCTCCCTACACCCCTCCCTTTCTCCCTCCACCCTCCCTCACCTCTCCCCTCTCTCCCTTCATTGCTCCCTCCCCTCTCTCCCTCTCCCTCCCTCCTTCCTCCTCTCCTTCCCCCCCTCAGATGCAGTATCTCGGATGTGTCTCTCACACAGCAATCCTGGGAAGAACACAATAACTCCCTGTCTGCCTGATGAGCGGTTATGTAAGAGCCAGTGTGAGCCGTAAACAGGCCGTCTGTCTCTTCAGCGTTGGGCCCAGGCCCGCTTCCCACCTGTGAATGTGCACTTCTGGCACGTCAGCAGAGACACTAATTGCACAGGACAGACCTGAATCAGCAGCACACACAGCTCTTCATTAAATGAACAACTGGCTCTCGATCTGTTCTCAGTTACCAGCCGAGAGGTTCCGTGCCAGTACACACAGCCTCTCACTCAAGGCAAGGTGACAGACGCCAGGACCACAGGTACACCTCATACACAATGAGGCTTGGCAGCACCAAACAGGCCCTGTGCACTGCTCAGTCGTCCAATATCTTCTCCCTCGCTACCGTTTCCCCGATGAACTCGTGTACCTCGCACTAGAGACAGGCTGATGGGTCAACTTATCAGTCCCAGGACACTGCTGTAGGGAACTCTCCAAGGAACTTTTTCACCCAGAGAGTTGTGAATTTATGGAATTCCCTGCCACAGAGGGCAGTGGAGGCCAAGTCACTGGATGGATTTAAGAGAGAGTTAGATAGAGCTCTAGGGGCTAGTGGAATCAAGGGATATGGGGAGAAGGCAGGCACGGGTTATTGATTGGGGACGATCAGCCATGATCACAATGAATGGCGGTGCTGGCACGAAGGGCCGAATGGCCTCCTCCTGCCCCTATTTTCTATGTTTCTATCCATGTTTCCAAGGTGTAATCGGCTTAAGCTGTTTCAACCCAGCGGTATGAATATTGATTTCGCTAACTTCAAGTAACACTTGCAGCCCCTCTCTATCAACCCCTCCCTCACCCTAGTCGTCGTACTAGTTTCACTGTCGTCCTGTTGAGTTTCATTGCCTGTATAACCCATTATCTCCTAGCCCAAGCCAACAATGGACCATTGTGGGCTCCACCTTTCCTTGATCATCATTATTTTTAATGCATATCTTTCATTCATTTGTTCTATATCTCTCCATATCACTGTCTATATCTCTCATTTCCCTTTCCCCTGGCTCTCAGTCAGAAGAAGGGTCGCAACCAAAAACGTCCCATGTTCCTTTTCTCCAGAGATGCTGCCTGACCTGCTGAGTTACTCCAGGTTTTTGTGTCTATCACACGGCAATACTGGCACAATAATCAGGCAGCAACCGCAACTCGTCCATGAACAAAAAGCAGGTGCCACAGCGGGTTCAATCCTGACTATGGGTGCTGAACATGTGGAGTTTGCAGGTTCTCCCCGTGAGTTTTCTCCAGGTGTTCCGGTTTCCTTCCACATTCCAAAGACGTATGAATTTGTAGGTTAATTGGTTTTGGTAAATTGCCCCTAATGCGTAAGGTATGAAAGTGGGATGACATAGAGCTAGAGTAGGGATGATCGATGGTTGAGGTGGGCTCGGTGGGCCGGTGGGCCTGTTTCCATGCCTTATCTCTGAAGCTAAAGTTAAGCTGGAGTAACTGAGTGAGTCAGGCAGCATCCAGTGAGGGGAATAGACAGCCAATGTTTCGGATCAGGACCCTTTCTGGGCCATCTTTCCATTCCCTCCTGACCCGCTGAGTTCCTCCAGCACTCGTGCTTTTTGTTCAAGATTTCAGCACCTGCAGTTTGTTGTTTTCGGCAAGTCATGCATGCCACTCTGCGATCAGGTCACCTTCAGTGTTGAGCAGTGTCGCCATCTCCGAGTCCCCATCGCCAACATCTGGGAGATCGCTAGGGATCACACAGTCGCTTGGAACAGCAGCAAGAATGGCCGGTCACAATGCAGGTGTCTGTGCAGCTCGCCGCTCCTCTGCTTGAACCACGACCCTCCCACTGCATCCCAGGCGTCAGGATGTGAGGAGACACTCTCCTTCTGCCTAAACTCAAGGGGCTTGCTGCCATCCAGGGTAAAGCGTTGGGGGCACCCTGTGCTCCCACATACGCCCAGAACGGGGGCTGGTCGGAGAATCCCAGTGACACGGGTAGCAGAGATGCGCTGGGTACAGAGACGGGGGAGTAGAGAGAGACGGTAGAGGGGGAGTAGAGAGAGTGGGGAGTAGAGAGAGGGGGGGAGGAGAGAGAGAGGGCAGGAGAGAGAGGGGGAGTAGAGAGGGGAGAGAGAGAGTGGGGAGTAGAGAGAAGGGGGGGAGGAGAGAGAGGGGAGGAGAGAGAGGGGGAGTAGAGAGAGAGGGTAGAGGGAGGTGTAGAGAGAGTGGGGAGTAGAGAGAGGGGGGTAGAGAGAGTGGGGAGTAGAGAGGGGGAGTAGAGAGTGGGGAGGAGGGGGAGTAGAGAGGGGGAGGGGAGAGAGGTAGAGAGAGGGGGGTAGAGAGAGGGGGAGTAGAGAGATGGGGGGTAGAGAGGGGAGGAGAGAGGGGGGAGTTGAGAGAGGGGGGGAGGAGAGGGGGGGAGTAGAGAGGGGAGGAGAGAGGGGGTAGAGAGAGGGGGGGTAGAGAGAGGGGGGAGGAGAGAGATGGGGGGTAGAGAGAGGGGGAGTAGAGAGGGGGAGGGGGGGGGAGGGGAGAGAGGGGGAGTAGAGAGAGGGGGGAGTAGAGAGAGGGGGAGTAGAGAGAGGGGGAGTAGAGAGAGTGGGGAGTAGAGAGAGGGGGAGTAGAGAGAGGGTAGAGAGAGGGGGGAGGAGAGAGAGAGGGGGAGGAGAGAGAGGGGGAGGAGAGAGAGGGGGAGGAGAGAGAGGGGGATGGAGCGAGAGGGAGAGTAGAGAGAGGGGGAGTAGAGAGGGGGAGGAGAGGAGGGGGAGGAGAGGGGAGAGAGAGAGGGGGAGAAGTAGAGAGGGGAGTACAGAGAGGGGGGATTACAGGAGTACAGAGGAAGTACAGAGGAGGGGCGTTGGTTACAGTGGAGGGAGGTTGGATACAAAGAGGAGGGAGTAGAGAGAGGAGGGGTGTTTGGATAGAGAGGAGTGGAGCTGGGTACAGAGGGCAGGGGAAGGCAGTGCGGGCACTCACCACTTTCAGCTCGGGCACGGACCGGCTCAGCGTCCATTCTTGACTATTGACAAATGAATCTGAAACAAAGAGAGACAACACCAGTGGTCAGTTCACCCCACAGCAGCACCTACTGTCTGTATGTTTTCCCTGTGACCTGTGTGGGTTTTCTCCAGGAGGTACGGGTTTCCTCCCACACTCCAAAGACACACAGGTTTGTAAGTTCATTGGCAGACAAAAATGCTGGAGAAACTCAGCGGGTGAGGCAGCATCTATGGAGCAAAGGAAATAGGCAACGTTTCGGGTGGGAACCGTTCATTGTCTTGGTATAAATGTAAATTGTCCTCAGTATCTGTCGGATAATGTTAGTGTGTTAGGGGATCGCTGGTCAGCGCAGACTTCGTGGGCCGAAGTGCCTGTTTCCTCACTCTTTAAAAAAAACGAAACCAAATGACAGAGAGTTCTGGATGCAGCACAGAATCCAGTCTCCCTTCCATTGACTCCATCTACACCTCACGCTGCCTTGGCAAGGCCACCAGCATAATGGAGGACTGGTCTCACCCCAGTCACTCCCTCTTCTCCCCTCTCCCATCAGTCAAGAGGTACAGAAGTATGAAAATGTATGCCTCCAGATTCAGGGACAGTTTCGTCTCAGCTGTTCTCAGGCAACTGAACCATTCTATCTCCAACGAGACAGCGGTCCTGACCTACCATCTACGTCAATGGAAACCTTCGGACTATCTTTAATCTGACATTACCGTACCTTATCTTGCACTAAACATTATTCCCTTTATCCTATACCTGTAGACTGTGGACAGCTCGATTGTAATCATATATTGTCTTTCCACTGACTGGATAGCACGCAACAAAAGCTTTTCACTGTACCTACCGACGTGGCGATGAACTAAACTAAACTTAACCACAGCGACAGACGGTGATAAAGATCACATTATCCTGAAGTGTCGCCATCCCTCTGCTCTGATGCAGGTCCCTCATCACCTCTCTCTGATCTTGTTATCACGCCTCATCAGCTGCCCATTAACCGCTGGTTTCTGTTAAGCTGGAGACCCCCCTCCCTTGCTGAGTCTGGCCGCACCTCTCCCTAACCATCGCACCCCGTGCCCTCTCCTGAGCCGCCCCAGTCCTCGCTGTTTCAATTTTATACAAAGAGGAATTGAATATAGGAGCAAAGAGGTCCTTCTGCAGTTGTACAGAGCCCTAGAGAGACCACACCTGGAGTATTGTGTGCAGTTTTGGTCCCCTAATTTGATAAAGGACATTCTTGCTATTGAGGGAGTGCAGCCTAGGTTTACAAGGTTAATTCCCGGGATGGCGGGACTGTCATATGAGGAAAGATTGGAGCAGCTGGGCTTGTACACTCTGGAGTTTAGAAGGATGTGAGGGGATCTCATTGAAACATATAACATTGTTAAGGGCTTGGACACGCTAGAGGCAGGAAACATGTTCCCGATGTTGGGGGAGACCAGAACCAATTTGCCATTTAGAACGGAGACGAGGAAACACTTTTTTGTGGAATTCTCTGCCTCAGAGGGGGGTGGAGGCAGGTTCTCTGGATGCTCTCAAGGGAGTGCTAGATAGGACTCTTAAAAATAGCGGAGTCAGGGGATATGGGGAGAAGGCAGGAACGGGGTACAGATTGGGGATGATCAGCCATGATCACATTGAATGGCGGTGCTGGCTCAAAGGGCCGAATGGCCTACTCCTTCACCTATTGTGTATTATTGTCTAATGGCTTTCACAGACACTGCACGGTTGCACAGCTGTAGAGTTGCAATCTCACAGCGCCAGAGATCCGGGTTCAATCCTGACTGTGGGTGCTGTCTGTACGGACTTTGTACATACAACCTGTGGCCACATTGGTTTTCTCCGGTCGCTCGGGTTTCCTCCCACATTCCAAAGTTGCGCAGGTTAGCAAGTTAACTGGTCTTCTGTAAACTGCCCCTAACGTGTAGGATGTGAAACTGGGCTAACATGGAACCAGTGTGAATGGGCTTTAGAAACATAGAAAATAGGTGCAGGAGGAGCAGGCTTTGGGTGGTCAGTGCGGTCTGTTTTCTGCGCTGCATCTCTGAATGAAACTAAACTGAACCAGAGTGGCTCGGGGCAGCAAAGGGCGTCGGTGTGGTCACTGTTCCAGAGCAGGGTGACCCAACACGCTCCCAGCACCAAGTGTGGTGCAGCTTGGACACTGGAGGAGGCCTGGGTAAGAGGGTGCAGCCCAACCCGCAGGCCTCTGCCACAGCCCTACCCACAGGGCCACTGCCACAGCTCTAACCCCCAACAAACAATCTGTCTAAACAGAGTCAAGTCACAGTTTGAGAATAAAGGGGAGGCCATTTAAAACTGAGATGAGAACACACTTTTTCACCCAGAGAGTTGTGAATTTGTGGAATTCCCTGCCACAGAGGGCAGTGGAGGCCAAATCACTGGATGGATTTAAGAGAGAGTTAGGCAGAGCTCTAGAGGCTAGTGGAATCCCGATCAGCCATGATCACAATGAATGGCGGTGCTGGCTCGAAGGCCGAATGGCTTCCTCCTCGTTGTAACACACGCTGCCGATGGTCTCTGGAGAGCAGGAATGGGTGACGTTTCAGGTCGCCCCTGAGTCCATCTTCGGTGTAAACCAGAATCTGCAGTGCCTACGCACGACGCATCGCAAATCGGTGCCTGCACCCATGTGCCTATCTAAAAGCCTCTTAAACACCACCATCATATCTGCGTCCCACCACCACCCCTGCCAATGCCCGCCAGGCCCCCACCACCCTCTGTGTAAGAAACACTTGCCCCGCACATTTTTTACATTTTCTCTCTCACCTTATGGTTATGTCCTCTAGTGTTGGGACATTTCCTCCCAGGGAAAAAAGTTCTGACCCGTCTACCTTATCCACGCCTCTCATAATTTCAGGCACTTTTATCATCCCCCTTCAACGTCCGACATTCCAGAGAAAACAATCCAAGTCTATCCAACCTCTCCATGTAGCTGAAACCCTCTAAACCAGGCAGCAGTCTGGTAAACCTGCTCTGCACCCTCCGCATCCTTCCTGTAATGGGACTGCACCGCGAGTGACTTCATCTTTGCCTCTTTAAGTTTACGTGTGTTATTGTCACGTATACCAAGGTATAGTCAAAAGCTTTGCTTTGCATAAGGGCCTGGCATGTGATTGCATGCGCTAGCTGTGGTCGCTTTAGGCGTACAGCTCGTGGGGCCGGTCCCACTTCGATCGGCGGAGGCGTATGGAGTTGTGCAGGCTGGTCCCGACATTGCGTGGAGCTCCAAAAATCTTGCACTGTCCGAAAATCGCGCGCCAACAGCCTGTCGGCCCGCAGGCGCATTGAGGGCGTAAGCAGAGTCTCGATGGGCGTACGCAGCGTCCTGACGTCGTGTGCGGCGTTGTGCATGGCGTTTCGTGATGACGTCACCGCCAGACGCCGTGCAAATTCAGTCAAGCTCTAAAGCCACCACGTTTGGTCGCGCTAGACGCATGCAGTATCATGCTGGTGGGGCAGGCCCTATACTGTCTAATCAGATCAGGTAATACCATACGTAAACACAATCATGTCAAACTCGAGAACAATAGGCAGAGCGAAGGGGAAGATACAGAGTTCTCAGCATTGTAGCGCATCAGTCCCAGAGACAAAGCCCAATGTCCGCAGTGGGGTAGAGGCGGGACAGTACCCCAACTTATGGAAGGACCGTTCAGAAGCCTGGTAACAGAGGGGAAGAAGCTGTCCCTGAGCCTGGCAGGGTGCGCTTTCAAGCTCCTGTATTTTCTGCTGGGAGGGAGCGGGGGGGGGGGGGGGGGGTGAAGGAAGGATCTGCACCTCCTCAAACCCGCACAACCCTGGTGTCCATTGCTTTTATTCACACATGAGCCGTGGGTACTCCTGAAAGGTCAGTATTTATTGCCACCCCTAATTACCCTTGACCTCAGTGAAAAGTGTCCAGGCAAGGGAAGGACATGCGGTTTCCTTTCTGGAAGCATTATCAGTGAAGCAGACCAGTTTCTATGACAATCTGATCATCCCAACTCGCGCAAGCTTTATATCAGTACAGATTTATTCAATTACTTGGACCTGAATTTCACAGACCAGCAGTCCACCCCTCTGGAGAAACAAGGAACTGCGGATGCTGGTTTGCAAAGAAAGGCATAAAGTGGTGGAATAACTCAGCGGGTCAGGCAGCAGCTCCATGGAATGAAAAAAGGACCCAAACTGAAATGTCACCGTCCATGTTCTCCAGCGATGCTGCCTGACCCGCTGATTTACTCCAGCACTTTGGGCCTTCCTCTGGATTCCAGACCCTTATGCTTTTTACCTGCTGTTTTTTTAAGCAGTCCCTCAGGCATGAGACTGACCGGCAGCAGATGCCATCTCCCTAGCTCTACACTCATCCCTGGAACGTCAGGGTAGCAGTGGCCCCTCCGGCACACTCCTGTTATCGCTCGGCCTTCAACTTCACAATTCCAGTCAAAATCCTCTCCAAACAACCGGGACCTAGGACTGGGCACCCTTGTCAGCAGCGGGGCCCACCGCTGCCTGAGCCGCAAAGCACAATCAGTGCGGCAGGCGACAAAATGCTCTCCGTCCACAGCTTCAGAAACAGCTACTGAACCACAACCATCAGGGTCTAGAACGGGCGTGTACAGCTCAGCTTCAGGACACTACCGACCACTTCTTGCACCACCACCGACTGGCTCTAATTTCTTGTTTTGTCGTTGTTTTCTTTTCACTGACGTATAGTTCCTGTATAATTTATGTTCTGCGTGGTGTCCCGAGTTTGTGTCTGTGATGCTGATGGCGGAAGATTTTCACTGCAGCTGTACCTCACCTTGCTTGTGCAGATGGAGTCATCAGAGTGGAAGCAGGCCCTTCGGCCCATCTAAACCAACACCGACAAACATGTCCCACCGAGACTAGTCCCACCTGCCTGTGTTTGGCCCATCTCCCTCTAAACCCGTCCCATCTCTCCATGTACCTGCCTAATTGCTTCTTAAATGTTGCAATCTGCCTCGACTACTTTCTCTGGCAGCTCATTCCATACACCCAGATAACAATAAACTTGACTCGACGTGACTCGACTTGACTTTGACTGGTAATCCCTCAGTTCCACCACATTGAGTCACCCTGGCCACTTGCTGCTGCATCAATATAAGATCCCTCTGATAACCATAATAGTCAAAAGCTTTCCTCCCCAACACTGCAGCTGGGAACATCAGGGGGTGGGTGGGTGAGCTGCTGACTTGCTGCTCTGCAGTCTGAGTAAACATCCCCGAGAGGAGTGGGCAGAAAGCTTTGCCACTGCTCTTGCGAGAAGCTGCCGGCTGCCTTCAGGCAGAGTGCCCTGTATAAGTGTTGATGCGATAATGGGTGTGGATTACTGAAGGTACTCCGGGACGTGTTTATTTGAACTAAAAGTGACTATGCCCTCTGCAAGTGCTAAGCTCTGGAGTGGAAGCCGATGGATTGTAATGTGACTCACTCGTTTCTAAACCAGCTCTAGTGTGTCACAGGCTTTATTGCCAAAACACTCCAAGAAAATTAAAAATGTAACATGCTTTATCGCTTGCCTTATGTCAAATGGCGGACACTGCCCGGTCCATCGCAACTACTGACCACCCCCCTCCTCCCCCATCCATTGAATGAATGCATGACTAAGTTTATTGGCCAAGTATTCACATACAAGGAATTTGCCTTGGTGCTCCGCCCGCAAGTGTCAGCATGACATACAGTGACAGTTAGGAATGACACATAAAACATTAAACATTATAATAAAACATGTGAATTAAATAAAATACCAGAGCAAAAGGAGGCGACAGATTTTTGGTTATTGAGTAGAGCTGCTACTTGCGGGGAAAAAAAAGGTTTTTACGTCTGGCTGCGGCAGCTTTGACAGTCCGGAGTCGCCTTCCAGAGGGAAGTGATTCAAAGAGTTTGTGGCCAGGGTGAGAGGGGTCAGAGGTGATCTTGGCGAAGGGATCTACAGGAAACACTGCCTCAAAAAGGCAGCCAATATTATCAGACCCACACCACCCTGCCAACGCTCTCCACTCGCTGCTACCATAGGGAAGGAGGTACAGGAGCCTGAAAACCCTGACCTCCAGGTTCAAGATCATCTTCAAGTCATAGATTCAAGAGTCATACAGCACGGAAACAGACCCTTTAGCCAAGCTCGTCCATGGCAACCAAGATGCCCCAACCAAGCAAATCCCATTTGCTGATGTTTGCCCCACATCTCTCTAAATCTGTCCTCTCCACAAACCCATCCAGGTGTTTCCTCCCAGCAACCATCAGGCTCTTGAACATTGCACGCCAGTAACTACAGTCCTACCTCAGCAACCTCCATCTACTCTGGACATTATTTTGGTTGCACTACACACTTTGCTTTTGCTCTCTTACGGTCTGATTACCAAGCATTGTAGATTATTAATTTATTGTATTATTGAGAATCATACATTTATTTGTGCCTTGTTGCATATTCGGTAAGTAAGAATTTCATTGTTCCATTGCCAATATAGTATGACAATGAAAAAAATCTTGACTCTTGTGATAAAGGAAATTGATGGTGGGATAGACAGAGAGGTAGTTGTAAATTATTTTTTTCTTTCAAAATGAATTCCTTCTAGACGGTGGTGGCGGCGGACGGAGGGGAGGAGCGGTGCCGGTGAGTGGGCTGGGGGCTTGGAGGCACTCCGGGAGTTCCACGGTAAGCTGCCGGAGGTGCCTCGAGTCACAGAAGCATAACTCTTGTGTACTGCCTCAGTGTAATCTATTATTAATACACTCTTGTACTTAAGTGCGTTTGTGCCTAAGTATAGTAAGATTTTCACTGAACTGTGTGCAAAAGGTATTTCACTGTACCTAGTGAGCCCAGCCCTCTCTCCCAGCTTCAGCCTCAGCTCCACATATAGGCTCAGCAGTGCACAATGCCGGCATCCATTAAATTCAACATCTCTCCCTGTTAACTCTGCCGTGGAGGATTTTCACACACTGCTGTTCAAGCGGATCCCAAGCACCCTCTCAGGGAGACTAGAAGTGGACGCTAGGAGGCGGACGGTTCACAGGTATTCCCACATACCGCGAGGATGGAAATCTGCAATGCTTTCCTCCAAATAAATTGATGCTACTGGGTCAAAACTTGAATAATGAGAGAGATTCCAGTCTGAAGAAGGGTTCTGACCCGAAGCGTCAACTCCTTCTCTCCAGAGATGCTGCCCGACCTGCTGAGTTACTCCAGCATTTTGTGTCTATCTTCGGTGTAAATCAGTATCTGCAGTTCCGTCCTACACATTCAATACTGAGTGATTTGTTTATTTAGTTCATTATTGTCCCGTGTATCGAGGTGCAGCGAGCAGCTTGTTTTGTGTGCCATTCGGTCAACTCCTTCGGGCACATAAGGACAATCCCACATAAGTAAAAGAGTGAAATGGTTGTAAGTAGATCCTTTTCGGAGATAACACACAGAGTCTGAAGTCTCTGAGACGTCTGATCTTGGCCTGTGGAGATGTGTTAGTCAGGGGCAGGGAGAGATGTGGATCCAGGGTCGGAAGAAGGGTTTCAACTCGAAACGTTGCCTATTTCCTTCGCACCATAGATGCTGCCTCACCCGCTGAGTTTCTCCAGCATTTTTGTCTACCTTCGATTTTCCAGCATCTGCAGTTCCTTCTTAAACACTATGACTCCTAATGTTCTAATTTAATGTTTGCCTGCTGATGAGGAATGAGTGCAAACAGCAGCCTCAGGCAGAACTCAACATTAAAGAAGTGTGCAATGAGCACAACCTGGAACAGAGCCAGACCACTCCGCACTGGCCCTGGGTTCCCGTTATGGGGAAAGCTTTTCCAAGACCACTCTTCACTGCTAGAAGAATGTCGCCATTGGACTTTGCACCTCTCAGGTTGAACCTTTTGCCTTCAGTGAGTGAGGGAGCTGCACAACTCTGCTGCCTTATTCCTGCCTGGATCACAGGCAGGAACAAACTAGCGATAATACGTGTTGCCGCATGTTGCCAGCCCAGCAAACAGGGTGCGTCTCACTGGTAAACCCAGTTGTTCAAATTCTTGAAACTGTGAACTATATTGAATCAGTATCCAACCCATGTCACACGATGCAGATCCGTCCCCACCGGTACTGTATTCCAGTGTAACATTGACAGAACCGTCCCCACCAGTACTGTACCCCAGTGTTATTCAGCGACGGACCTGTCCCCACCAGTACTGTACCCCAGTGTTATTCAGCGACGGACCTGTCCCCACCAGTACTGTACCCCAGTGTAGCATTGACAGATCCATCCCCACCAGTACTGTACCCCAGTGTTATACAGCGACAGACCTGTCCCACCAGTACTGTACCCCAGTGTAGCATTGACAGACCTGTCCCCACCGGTACTGTACCCCAGTGTAACATTGACAGACCCATCCCCACCAGTACTGTACCCCAGTGTAGCATTGACAGACCCATCCCCACCAGTACTGTACCCCAGTGCTATACAGCGACAGACCTGTCCCCACATTAAGGGCATTATGAAGGACATTATTGCCATAGAGGGAGTGCAGAGAAGGTTCACCAGACTGATTCCTGGGATGTCAGGACTGTCTTATGAAGAAAGACTGTAGACTCGTTTATACTCTCTGGAATTTAGGAGATTAAGAGGGGATCTTATAGAAACTTACAAAATTCTTAAGGGTTGGACAGGCTAGATGCCCCACCAGGACTGTCACCAGCTGTAAGGGGGAAATCCTTTAAGACCGAGATGACTTCTTCACACAGAGTGGTGAGTCTCTGGAACTTTCTGCCACAGAGGGTAGTTGAGGCCAGTTCATTGGCTATATTTAAGAGTGAGTTGGATGTGGCCCTTGTGGCTATCAGAGGGTATGAGAGAATCCCCACAGTACTGTAGTTGGATGATCAGCCATGATCATATTGAATGGCGGTGCAGGCTCGACAGACCTGTCCCCACCTAATATGTTTCTATGCGTACCCCAATATTATACAGCGACAGACTCATCCCCACTGGTACTGTACCCCAGTGTAGCATTGACAGACCTGTCCCCACTGGTACTGTACCCCACTGCTATACAGCGACAGACCTGTCCCCACTGGTACTGTAAACAGTGGGGTGGGCCCGTGTCCACTAGAACTGCACCAATTGTTATAAAACATAAAAGATAGAACTGTAGAGCACAGGAGCTGAATCTCCAGGAAATGATGGCAAGCAGGTTAAGCTGTATCTGTGGGGGGGGGGGGGGGGGGGGGGGGGAACTTGTCAGAAGTGTGCCTATATTGGCAGCCTATGGAACCAGCTGCCAGAGGAAGGGTTCCAACCCAAAACGTCAACTGTCCATGTTCTCCAGAGATGCTACATGACGTGCTGAGTTACTCCAGGACTTGGTGTTTTTTTTGTAAATCAGCATCTGCAGTTCCTAGTGTGTGCCAGTGGAAGTAGTTGAGGCAGATGTAATAAAGACATTTAGATGACATTTGGACAGGTACCTGGAAAGGTTTAGGGGCATATGGGTCAAATGTGAGAAAATGGGACTAGCACACATGGGCATCTTGGCCAGCATGGATGAGTTGGACTGGAGGGCCTTTTTTGGGTTGCATGACTCTATGAATGAAAAATAATCAGATATGGGTTTGTGCAGTACAGCAAAGTGCTCCGTCTTCCTCCTGTGTGTGGCATGCACAGCCTAAAGTTGTCGGACAACTTGTTCTATTTGATCTTATTTGATTGTGCACGCCAGGTTGATTGCATTCGTTGAAACAGGGCGGACCACGTGAAGCTTGCAATCTCCCACCCAGCAAAGTGCAACTTTTCAGAAAGACTGTGCAGCTCTGATGTCATAACCTGGCCAGGAAGGGTAAAGGCGACAGCTTTCTACACCTGAGGGGCAACAGGTGTAGAATACAAGGGATCATTGCGATCACTTGCGACAGCTTTTGTGATCACTTTTGCTAAGATTTCCGTTCTTTGTGTAATTTCACACTATTCCCGGGATGGTACTGAAGGGTGGGACAGGCAAAGGGGACCACTTGGTTCACTACATCCTTATGTTTTTAATGGGGATTCTGAATATTTCAACATTTTGTAGACGGCACAGACAAAGAGTTGCTGCCGCACAGCGCCAGAGACATGGGTTCGATCCTGGCTAGGAGCGCAGTCTGTACGGAGTTTGTACGTTCTCCCCGTGACCGCGTGGGCTTTCTCTGGGTGCTCCGGTTTCCTCCCACACTTTATGGGTTTGCGGGGTTAATTGGCTTGGGTAAGATTGTAATTGTCCCCAGTGTGTGAGGCAGAGCTAGTGCACGATGTGATCGCTGGTTGGCGCAGGCTTGGTGGGTCGAATGGCCAATTTCCGCGCTGTATCGCTGAAGTGTAAAGAAAAAGTTTAAAGCAAACAAGGACTCGAAGATAGGCACAAAAAGCTGGGGTAACTCAGACCAAGTCTGAAGAAGGGTCTCGACCCGAAACGTCACCCATTCCTTCTCTCCAGAGATAGAAACATAGAAACATAGAAATTAGGTGCAGGAGTAGGCCATTCGGCCCTTCGAGCCTGCACCGCCATTCAATATGATCATGGCTGATCATCCAACTCAATATCCTGTACCTGCCTTCTCTCCATACCCTCTGATCCCTTCAGCCACAAGGGCCACATCCAACTCCCTCTGTAATATGGCCAACGAAAATATGGCCAAGATGCTGCCTGTCCCGCTGAGTTACTCCAGCCTTTTGTGTCTATCTTCGGTTTAAACCAGCATCTGCAGTTCCTTCTTACACCATATAGGACTCACTTGTTAACATTTAAAACTTAATGAAAATCTACCAACGCTGTTAAAATCAGTGACAAAAACACCAGCGGGGTCCACTTCAAGTTCTGAGGGCAGGAGTTTAAAATAGAGAACAGATTAGCATCAAGCAGCGCAGGAAGCAGGGCACGCATTCCTGACCGCTATGTTCCACTGATGAGGAGATGTGATGCCGGGCAGGGGCAGAGTCACCAAATACCCACTGCTCACTGCCTGGCATTTACTCTGATGTACAAATCTGAATCAAAAGAGATTCTGCAGGCTGAACAAATGGGCAAGTGTCGAATGCTCTCCACCCATCACGACAGAGACTCTCGCACACAATACTTTCCAGTTTGGCTGCATTGCTCAATCTTCAATCAGATATTTCGCTTTGTTTTTAATTTGTACTCCGTTGCCTTGCAGCCATTCAGAGGCATGATTCAGAAAGGTTGGCACAAAATGTTGGAGTAACTCAGCGTGGCAGGCAGCCACTGGAGAGTGTCCGGAGGTGCTGCCTGTCCCACAGAGTTCCTCCAGCATTATGTGTCCAACATCGATTTAAACCAGCATCTGCAGTTCTCTCCGACCATGATTCAGAACGTTGTCTAGTTTGTACAGCTGCGAGAAGCGGGGAAGCAGCAGTTAGAGGCTAGGCAAGCTCAGAGTCGCAGTGGACAAAGGCGTAACGTGAAACGCAAGCTTACATGTTGGTACCATACTTTACAGAGAGCCCTTGAGTCCTGATCATTCATTACATTCCCCTTCCCTTCCCCTCCCCAACAGGGATCAAGGCGCAGCAGCTGATGAAAATGGAAAATTAAACCCTTTTATTTCTGTGATGAACATTGTGCAATCTCTTTTTTCAGATTGTTGTTGCACGAGGGTTGGTGTGTAGGCCAGGGTTTGTTCCTCCACTCCCAGTGCCTTGCAGGTTCCCTTTGATATCCTGCAGTTGTCCTGCACAAAGTAGAGAACCCAAGGTAGAGGATTCTGTCTGAAGAAAGGTCTCGACCCGAAACGTCACCCATTCCTTATCTCCAGAGGTGCTGCCTGTCCCGTTGAGCTACTCCAGCTCCTTGTGGCTATCGAAAAGGATTCTAAAACTAGATTGCATACGCCTATGGTGAAATGTCCCATTTTCACGAGTTAATCACAAATTCTCCCAAGTTTTCCCCTTGATTCAAACTCGCAGAATGTTCGTAACGAGTCTGTAGGAGTTTGTAGATATATCGTAGCGGCCCGTTACGCCAGCCGTAGGTACTCCTGGCATCAGGTAAGTCAGGACGTTTTTTCGAGCCCGATAAAAAATGTCCACAAGTAAAATAATGGCCAGGATGAAAGAAATTGCAACTATTTACTCGTAAGGAGGGCATCGAAATAGTAGTGGACATACTCATGGAAATTCGTAGACATACTCGTAGGAGTTTGTGAGATTGGTGGAAATGTGTCAGACTCGATAACAATCAGCACGGGAGCACCTCAAGGCTGCGTGCACACCCCCCTGCTGTACTCACTCTATACTCATGACTGCGTAGCCGGTCAATAGTGCGAACTCCATCATCAAGTTCACTGATGACACCACTGTTGTGGGACGTATCACTGATGGGGATGAGTCGGAGTACAGAAGAGAGATCGAGCGACTGTCCATATGGTGCCAGCACGAATAACCTGGCCCTCAACACCAGCAAAACCAAGGAACTGATTGTGGACTTTGGAAGGAGTAGGATGGGGACCCACAGTCCTGTTTATATCAATGGGTCGATGGTTGAAAGGGTCAAGAGCTTCAAATTCCTGGGCGTGCACATCTCTGAAGATCTTTCCTGGTCTGAGAACACAGATGCAATTATTAAGAAAGCTCATCAGCGCCTCTACTTCCTGAGAAGATTACGGAGAGTCGGTCTGTCAAGGAGGACTCTCTCTAACTTCTACAGGTGCACAGTAGAGAGCTTGCGGACTGGTTGCATCGTGGCTTGATTCGGCAACTTGAGTGCCCTGGAGAGGAAAAGACTACAAAAAGTAGTAAACACTGCCCAGTCCATCATTGGCTCTGACCTTCCTTCCTTCGAGGGGATCTACCACAGTCGCTGCCTCAAAAAGGCTGGCAGCATCATCAAGGACCCACATCACCCTGGCCACACACTCATCTCCCTGCTACCTTCGGGTAGAAGGTACAGGAGCCTGAGAACTGCAACGACCCGGTTCAGGAATAGCTACTTCCCCACCGCCATCAGGCTATTAAACCTGGCTCGGACAAAACGCTGAACATTAATACCCCTCCATCTGTTATTTGCACTTTATTAATTTATTAATTAATGTGTGTATTTAAGTATATAATTGTAGTCAATGCCTACTATGTTCTGTTGTGCTAAGCGAAGAAAGAATGTCATTGTCCTGTCAGGGACACATGACAATAAACTCTTTTGACTTTGACTTTGAAGGTCGTAGGAGTTCGTAGATTACCACGATGTTGATTTTCTTTTTAGGTCCTTTAAACTCGGCAGAGGTTTTGAATTAAGTTGTGAAAGTGGGACAGGCCCTTTAAGAGGGGATTGGTTGTGGTGCAGATGCCCCTCAAACAAGGGAAGAGATATCACCCCAGGAGGCCACATGAGTGGCAAGGTTGCTGGGTAGAATGATATTTCTGAAAACTGCCAAATACAACATTATGTAATGTATAGCCACCGAGAATCTCGGGGTGGAAGATTGCAGCCTACACGTGGCCCGCCCTGTTGCGACTAATGCAATCAACTCGACGTGCACAAACGGAAGATCAAATAGAACAAGTTGTCCAACAACGTTAGGCTGTGCACGCCACACGAAAGAAGACTGAGAATATCGGAAGACATTTTTCACAGTGCTTGTTTTGTATATATTTTATGTTCTGAAATAAGTTTTAAAAAAAGATTTCAGAGGCACCATTTTCCATTCAGAAAGCAGTTTGAAGATATGTGGTGTGCTTTTTCCAGGCTATAGTCTTTGACATGTGGGGAACGAGTATGATGCACATTATTTTTTGTGTGCTTCAGTAACTGATTCCATGATGCCTTGGAGCTGGACTTCCAAAGATGTGTTTTCTCAAATGGAATGTGGTTACTGTAGCCTGACTACTTTGTTCTGGAGTGCTGATGATAATTCCCCATTAGCCCTGAAGATTAGTTCCCCTCCACTGGCAAACAACAGCGAAGTGTAGAGTTACGGGAGGAAAGACTGGAGAAAGCGGCAATGTCGTATCAAAGCCCTGGTTGACTGCTCTTCTTGGCGGAGGCTCCCAGACGGGTCTACAGAAAAGCCCCACCCTCACAACTGAAGAAGGGTTTCGACCCGAAACGTTGCCCATTTCCTTCGCTCCATAGATGCTGCCTCACCCGCTGAGTTTTCCAGCATTTTTGTCGACAGAAATGACCGTGTCCACAGCTTCTGGACTGCCCTGAGATCCACCACAATTACCGTATGAGGACACTTCTGGTTTCTCCAGCAAGATTCCAGGAGATCCTTGGGAAGCTAATTAACTGCAAGTGCAGGGATATCTGGCTTGTAATCTCTGCCATGCCTCAAAGGAAGCAAAACAGTTCCACTCGCACCTGAAGACCAGTAATAGCAGAAAACCAGAGAACTATTCCATATATCATGCATCTGTACACTGTGGAAGGCTCGATTATAATCAAGTACAGTCTTTCCGCTGACTGGTTAGCACGCAACAAAAAGCATTTCACTATACCTCAGTACACGTGGCAATAAACTAAACTAAATTAAAGGAGAGATTAGCGTGAAGCAGCGCGGGAAGCTGGACATGCATTCCTGACTGCACTGTTCCACTGATGAGGAGATGTGGTGCCGGGTGGAAGGAGCGGTGACAGCAGTGAAGAGAATACAAGCGGCCAGAAAGCACCGATATCCGACAATCAGCTTGTGCACTCTGGAGTTTAGAAGGATGAGAGGGGATCTCATTGAAACGTATAAGATTGTTAAGGGTTTGGACAGGCTGGAGGCAGGAAACATGTTCCCGATGTTGGGGGAGTTCAGAACCAGTTTAAGAATAAGGGGTAAGCCATTTAGAACAGAGACGAGGAAACACTTTTTCTCACAGAGAGTGGTGAGTCTGTGGAATTCTCTGCCTCAGAGGACGGTGGGGGCAAGTTCTCTGGATGCTTTCAAGAGAGAGCTAGATAGGGCTCTTAAAAATAGCGGAGTCAGGGGATATGGGGAGAAGGCAGGAACGGGGTACTGATTTAGGATGATCAGCCATGATCACATTGAAATGGCGGTGCTGACTCGAAGGGCCAAATGGCCTACTCCTGCACCTATTGACACGTGCCTGTGTGTAAATATCACCAGCACATTCTCCGGGTCCAACCACATTGATGCTACGGCTAAAACAGCACACACAACGCCTCTACCTTTTCAGAAGACTACGGAAGTTTGACGTGTCTCTGGATAGCTGCCAACATAATCAAGGACTATTCCTATCACAGTCATCCCCTCTCCTCTCTTCTCCCATCGAGCAGAGATACAAAAGTTTGGAAAACGTACCACCAGATTCAGGAAGAGCTTCTTCCCTGCTGGTATCAGACTACTGAATAAAACTCTCGTGAACTCAGAGTGTAGTCCCGATTTCCCAACCTATCTCATTGCGGCACAATGCACCATTTTGTAATCTGCACCTTCTCGGCAGGTGCAACACTATATATTCTGCACCCTGGTATTTTTCTCTTTGCACTAGCTGTTGTACTGGTGTGTGGTATGACTGCATTCATGCACTGTGTGACTTGACTGGATAGCACACAGACAAAGCTTTGCACTGTATCTTGCTACACGTGACAATAATAAACCAAGACCAATATGCAGATTCTTTATAGCACTGTTCTAGCTATTCCTGGCCCAAACAGTCAAGCTGCCAGTCCCAATAACATCCATGAACAAGAGTGAACTTATCCAGGGCAGAAAGACAGTCAGTGCGCACTGCAGGGAACTGAAGAGCACTGTCCATGCAAAAAAATATATTGAACAACAGCATGAACTGGCCTTGCCTCAATTACACCACTGTTCTGGTTTCCTTGCTTCAGGAAGGATGTCATTAAGCTGGAAAGGGCACATCAAAGATTCACAAGGATGTAAGCAGATCTGGAATGCCTGAGTAATAGATGCTGAAAATACTGTTCAATTCAGTTTAATGTCACATGCACCGAGGTACAGTGAAAAGCCTTTGTTGCGCGCTAACCAGTCAGCGGTAAGACAACACAATGCAGGTACAGCAGGCAGTGAAGAAAGCTCATGGAATGCTGGCCATCATAACAAGAGGATTTCAGTACAGGAGTAAAGAGGATCTTCTGCAGTTGTATAGGGCTCTGGTGAGATCACATCTGGAGTATTGTGTACAGTTTTGGTCTCCTAATTTGAGGAAGGGCATCCTTGTGAATGAGGCAGTGTAGCGTAGGTTCACGAGATTGATGCCTGGGATGGCGGGACTGTCACATGAGGAAAGATTGAAAAGACTAGGCTTGTATTCACTGGAATTTAGAAGGATGAGAGGGGGATCTTATAGAAACATACTGCATCCGCTGCTCCAGATGCCAGATGATCTATATCGGTGAGACCAAGCGGAGGCTTGGCGATCGCTTCGCCGAACACCTCCGCTCGGTCCGCAATAACCAACCCGACCTCCCGGTGGCTCAGCACTTCAACTCCCCCTCCCATTCCACATCCGACCTCTCGGTCCTGGGCCTCCTCCACGGCCAGAGTGAGCAACACCGCAAGCTGGAGGAACAGCACCTCATATTCCGCTTGGGGAGTCTGCATCCGTTGGGCTTGAATATTGAATTTTCTCAATTCTGTTAACTCTTGCTGTCTCCTCCCCTTCTCACCTCTCCCTCAGCCCTCGGGCCCTGGCATTCCCTCTATCTCTATCTCCCTCCCCCACCCCAGTCGCACCAGCTTCTCATTTTCACACCACAAACAGCTTACAATGGCTTGTTCCCTTTATCACCGATACTTTTTTGCATATCTTTCACTCATTGTTCCTTATCTCTCCACATCACCGTCTATATCTCTCGTTTCCCTGATCCCTGACCAGTCTGAAGAAGGGTCTCGACCCGAAACGTCGCCTATCTCCTTCGCTCCTTAGATGCTGCTGCACCCGCTGAGTTTCTCCAGCTTTTTGTGTACCCTAAAGTTATAAGAGGACTGGACAAGCTAGATGCAGGAAAGATTTTCCCATTGTTGGGCAAGTCCAGAACCAGGGGCCACAGTCTTAGAATAAAGGGGAAGCCATTTAAGACTGAGGTGAGAAAAATGTTTTTCACCCAGAGAGTTGTGAATTTGTGGAATTCCCTGTCACAGAGGGCAGTGGAGACAAAGTCATTGGATGGATTTAAGAGAGAATTAGCTAGAGCTCTCGGGGCTAGTGGAATCAAGGGATATGGGGAGAAGGCAGGCACGGGTTATTGATTTGGGACAATCATCCATGATCACACTGAATGGCGGTGCTGGCTCGAAGGGCCGAATGGTCTCCTCCTGCAATTATTTTCTATATCTTCTATGTTTCTACATAATTACAACTGGGTCAGTGTACAGATAAATGATTAGGGAATACAGGGACTGTGTTCCCTAGAGCGGAGATGGTAGAGGGTTTTATTAAATTAAACAGGGCATAATCCTGTTTAAATTAAACAGGTTAAATAATCGTTGTCTTCATTCCCAAGGTCCAAAACTAGGGGACAGATTAAAGGTAAAGGGAAAGATTTCAAGGAGCCCTGAGAGATAGTTTTTACACCAAAAAGGGCGGTGGGTGCGTGTGGAATGAGCTACCAGAGGAAGGGGCAGAGGCTGGTAAAATTACAATGTTTAATGGACTTTTGGATAGGTTGATGGAGGGGAAAGGGTCAGAGGAATGTGGGTCCAATACAGGTAATAGGGACTAGCTCAAATTGGCACCTTGTCCGGCATGGACAGATTGGCCCCTAAAGGTCTGTTTCTGAGCTGCATAACTATGACTCTATGAAGGTTGACTAAAGCTACGGGAGAGAGAGGGATGAGAAGCAAAGTTTAGCGATGCATTGGTAGATGGAAGTTAATCCCCACAAGTGTGAGGCAATGCACCATGGAAAGTCAAATGAGGATAGGATATCTACAGTAAAAAGTAGGCCACGAAGAAGTGTTGATGAACTGAAAGGACCACGAGATCTCACTAGCTCTCCACTCTGCGCTGGACCACTTGGACAATATGAACACACACATCCGGCTGTCTATGACTATCTGTGAGTACAGTTCTGCATTCAACACCATCATCCTTTCCAAACTTGTTATCCAAAGTCAGAGAACTGGGTCTTTGCTGGTCCCGATGCAACTGGACAGTCAGCTTCCTCACAGTAGACCACAATCAGTAACAATTGGCAACCACACCTTCTCGCTGCTTTCCATCAGCGAGGCACTCAAGAACGCATGCTCAATCCCCCGCTCAACTCTTTCTATAGCCATGACTATGCGAGGTACTAAAGCTACGGCAGAGAGAGGGATGAGTAGGCAGCCAGAGCTATAACACCATAGCTGATACCTGATGATACCATCGTTGGTGGACCAGAGAGATTGAATAGGCTGGGCTTGCCTTGGCCACCCAGGCCACTCCTTCTTCTCCCCTCTCCCATCAGGCAAGAGGTACAGAAGTGTGAAAAACGCACACCCCCAGATTCAGGGATAATTTCTTCCTAGCTGTTATCGGGAAACTGAATCATCCTACCACAACCAGAAAGCAGTGCTGATCTACTATCTACCTCTTTGGTGATCCTCAGACTATAGATCCCTGATCGGACTTTGCTAGCTTTACCTTGCACTAAACATTATTCCCTTATCATGTATCCATACACTGTAAATGGAGCGAGTGCAATCAATGTATTGCCTTTCTGCTGACTGGTTAGCACACGACAAAAGCTTTTCACTGCACCTTGGTACAAGGGACTATAAACTAAACTGAACTGTTTCCCCTGGAATGAAGGAGGCTGAGGGATGACCTAATCGAAGTATATAAGATAAGGGGCAGAGGTAGTATGCTTTTCCCCCATAGTAGAGGTATCAAGCGTGAGAGAAAGGAGTTTAAAGGGAAGCTGGGGAATAATTGTTTTGTATTTTTGTATTTTGTGTTGCTATCTGGGACTCACTGCCAGAGGAAATTATGAAATCAGATACCAACAAAGAGGCATGTACACAGGCATTTGGATGGGCATGGCATGGAAGGATATGGATGAATGGGATTGGTGAAGATGTGCAAAGAGGTTGGAACAGGCTCTCTGCCTAGGTACCCAGGGTTTGATGGCTCCTCACTGCTGTGGCAGGGAAGAGAACAAAATGCTGGGCATTGTAGTGGCCATTTAGCTTAACTCAGTATGTTACAATTATAACCAGTTACCTTTAACGTTTATCTGCCTGTAATGACGTGGGTGGGATTTATACGTCGTCGGAGGCGTGTTTGCGGCTGGGATTCTCGCGCAGACTCCCAAGGAACTTAGTTTGAAGAAGATCGGGGAAGAGACAGTTTTTGACCATGCACGAGCAGGACCACGAGTGTGATTGAAAGAAGAATCTTTAATGATTTATCTTACGGTTTGTTCTACCACAATAAAGAAACTATTCATCAAGAGACTGTTTTAGGAAGATTTAGCTTTCGACGCATTGAATGTCTCGTGGCGAGTTCGTGGGGACGTATCGATTACCTTCTGATCCACGGTCAGCATTTAAAGTGACTATCGAGGACTAAATCCTTGAGACGATATAAAAAGCTGTCACTACAGGCACCTTTATTCAAAAGGGTAAAGAAGCTGTTAGGTAAGGAAAGGACCTAAACGTCCAATGTCAGTGGAAGAAATTGGGAAATGTCCTGAGGAGCAGGAATAACCTACACGTGGAATACCAAGGACTGATCAGACTTAGTCATGTTGGCTCTGTAAAGGATACCTGATCAATTTGTAACCATTTTTCAAAGCGTTCGTTGCCAGTTTGCGGGCAGTGTGATTTACATCTCTCTTATGCTCCTTGTGTTGACGTCCAGAGACTTCATCTCACGGGAGGCTGCCACTTTCACCTGGCCCACAATATCATTACCTTTGTCCAAATCCACTTGTCCTGACTAGCCTTCAGATATATTTCTTTGTCTCAGCTTTCATCCAAGCTGGGATTCAACCTGGAGCTATGGAATCATGTTTAGTGCAGGACCCAAAATGATGTTAGCATTGGTTATTTTATTTTCCGGTGAAGGTCTTTAATTATAATTTTTGGGTTACACCTAGTTAGGTTAGACTTAAGACAGTATTTCAGTTGAAATGATTTCAGTAAAACCTCCAAACAGGGTCACACATGGGATGCTGTTCCTTAAGACTCGAGTCATAAGGTCATAATACGTTTATAAGTTCAAGGAGCAGAATTAGGCCACTCAGCCCATCGAGTCTACTCTGCCATTCAATCGTGGCTGATCTATCTATTCCCCTCAGCCCCTTATCCCCATAACCCCTGACACCCATAGTCTATAAGATACAAGGTAAATCGGAATCAAAAAAGTGCATTAGCAGTAGGGGAAGCAGAGGATGATAAATTCAATGGGCTGAATGGTCTAAGTCCTTATAGTAATCATTCTGGGAGTCTGTTGTGATGGGAGGTCATTGACCCAAAACATGAACTTTCTCTCTCTCTCTTCACAGACACTGCATTACCTGATGATTATATTTGGATTATATTTCAAATTGCCACCATTACCAGTATTTGCTTAACGTTACAATTTCAAAAGTGTTTTACTATAAAATTCATCTGAAAATATGAATTCCGCATAGAACACTAAACCTCATCAAAGGCTCCAATTCCAGCATTGGAATTCAGGACAAAGAAACCAAACTATGCAATGTTAACCAAAAAGCACACCGCTTAAAAACAGCGCAAAACACACCAGCCCAAATTGTAAAACGTTCCCATGTTAGGTTTGGGTTTATTATTGCCACGTGTACCTAAGTACAGTGAAAAGGTTTGTTTTGCATGTGATCCAATCAAATCCGATATACCATCAATAAAAGCAATCAAGGCCAACTCAAGAATAATCGGTAGAGCAAAGGGGGAAGGCGCAGAGTGCAGAATACAGTTCTCAGCATCCTAGCGCATATCTTGCAGCACTGGAGTATGAAACATAGAGAATATGTGCAGGAGGAGGCCATTCGGCCCTTCGAGCCAGCACCGCCATTCATTGTGATCATGGCTGATCGTCCCCTATCAATAACCCGTGCCTGTCTTCTGCCCATATCCCTTGACTCCACTAGCCCCTAGAGCTCTATATAACTCTCTCTTAAATCCATCCAGTGATTTGGCCTCCACTGCCCTCTGTGGCAGGTAATTCCACAAATTCACAACTCTCTGGGTGAAAAATATTGTTCTCACCTCAATCTTAAATGGCCTCCCCTTTATTCTAAGACTGTGGCCCCTGGTTCTGGACTCACCCAACATTGGGAACATTTTTCCTGCATCTAGCTTGTCCAGTCCTTTTATAATTTTATATGTTTCTATAAGATCCCCCTTATCCTTCTAAACTCCAGTGAATACAAGCCTAGTCTTTTCAATCTTTCCTCATATGACAGTTCCGCCATCCCAGGGATCAATCTCGTGAACCTACGCTGCACTGCCTCAATCACAAGGATGTCCTTCCTCAAATTAGGAGACCAACACTGTACTCAATACTCCAGATGTGGTCTTACCAGAGCCCTATACAACTGCAGAACTCTTTACTCCTATACTGAAATCCTCTTGTTATGAAGGCCAACATTCCATGAGCTTTCCTTACTGCCTGCTGTACCTGCACACCAACATTCAGTGACCGGTGTACATGGACGCCCAGGTCTCGCTGCACCTCCCCCTGACCTAACCTAACCCCATTGAGATAATAATCTGCCCCCTTGTTTTTGCCGCCTAAGTGGATAACCTCACATTTATCTATATTATACTGCTTATACTATATTATATGGTATGGACCGCAAGCTGTGCTACATTATGCGAGGATGTCAAGGCTCGAGTACAGTGTAAATACACACTTCATTATTTACACTATTGACTATAGATCACAGCACTGGGCAATGTTGTAGAGCAGAGGAATTGTGGAGAACAAACACATAGTTCCATTAAAGTGGTGTCGCAGGTAGAGAGGGTGGAGAAGGAGGCTTTTGGCACTCTGCCCTTCCTCAGCCAGGAAATTAAGCATTGGTCTGAAGAAGGGTCTCGGCCCGAAACGTCACCCTTTCCTTCTCTCCAGAGATGCTGCCTGTCCCGCTGAGTTACTCCAGCTTTCTGTGTCAGTCTTTAATTGAGTATTGGAGCACGATATTACAGTCTACTACTGTACAGAGGCCACAATTGAAGTATTATGTTCAGTTTTGGTCACCCTGCTGGAGGAAAGATGGCATTAAGCTGGAAAGAGTGCAGAGAAGACTTACAAGGATGTTGCCTGAGCTATAGGGAGAGGTTGGGAAGGCTAGAACCTCAATCCTTGCCGCACCGGAGGTGAAGGCATGATCTTATAGAGGTGTATAAAATCATGAGGGAATAGATGGGATGCATGCACATTCTTCTTTCCAGCTAGATGAATAGGGAACTACAGGGCATAGCTGTAAAGCTGGAGAGGAATGATTTAATAGGAACACGAGCTGCAACGTTTTCACACAGTGGTGGGTGTATGGAACGAGCTGCCAGAGGAGACTGCTGAGGCAGGCCCAATAACAACATTTAAAATACGTTTAGTCAGGAACATGGATAGGAAACCTTTAGTGGGATATGGGGCAAATACAAGCAAATGGGACCAGATTAGATGAAGCATCTTGGTTGTCGTGGATGACTTAGGCTGAAGTATCTGCTTTGGTGCTGTAAGACTATTACACTGGCATAAGGACACAGACATAGATTTTCATTGCACCATAGTTTAGTTTAGAGATAAGGACCAGAAACAGGCCCTTCGGCCTTCCGGGTTCATGCTGACTAGCGACTCCCGCACATTAACACTATCCGACACACACAAGAAACATAGAAAATAGGTGCAGGAGGCCATTCGGCCCTTCCAGCCAGCACCGCCATTCATTGTGATCATGTCCCCAATCAATAACCCGTGCCTGCCTTCTCCCCATATCCCTTGACTCCACTAGCCCCTAGAGCTCTATCTAACTCTCTCTTAAATCCATCCAGTGACTTGGCTTCCACTGCCCTCTGTGGCAGGGAATTCCATACATTCACAACTCTCTGGGCGAAAAAGTTTTTTCTCACCTCAGTCTTAAATGACCTCCCCTTTATTCTAAGACTGTGGCCCCTGGTTCTGGACTCGCCCAACATTGGGAACATGTTTCCTGCATCTAGCTTGTCCAGTCCTTTTATAGGTGGCAATTTACAATTTTAATGAGCAAATTAACCTACAAACTTATACATCTTTGGAGTGTGGGAGAAAACCCACACGGTCACGGGGAGAACGTACAAAAGTCCGTACAGACAGCACCCATAGTTGGGATGGAATCCAGGTCTCTGGCGCTGTAAGGTAGCAACTCTAACGCTGCACCACCGTCCTTGTGCATAAGACAATAAGCTCAACTTGACCACAAGCAGTGTGAGGTTAACTCAGGACTGCAGCACTGGATCATCCACCCTAAACACTGCATCATTGACCAAAGATCCCTGCCATGGAGTTGAGGCCTGCCATGTTGGCCACACAGCCCTCAAACACAGCCAACACCAAATTACAGAATCTTTAGCTCTGCGATGCGGGAAGAGTCACAGGCACCAAGCTGTACAATATTAACCAAAGATCACAACACTGGAATAGAAATCTCACAATCCTGAGGTAAAGGATGGCAAGCTGTGCAAAACTAACCAAGATTATAGCGTTGGAATTTGGAAAAGTGAATCCAATTGTGCAATGTTATTTAGGATTGCAATACTGGAACAGAACAGAACTGCTCTCTAGCTGTTAAATATTAACCAGTGCGCACAGCAATGAGAAACAGTACAGGCATGAGCACAACCGCACCATTAACCCTGCCCACACTGCAATATTATCCGCGGATTGTCACACTGGAAGGCAGTGCAGGCACAGGGCCCAAAGTGTGCGACATAGTCGAGTACAAACACTGACATCAGGCTGAAGGATCACCACATTGGAATTCAGAACAGCCAACCCAAGCTACGCAAGGCTAATCTAGAACTGCGCCACTGGCTGGAGTGAAGAGCGGAACACCGACCCCGAGCCGCTAAATATCAACAGGGAATCACGGCCCTGGAATACAGTGCACTGACCGCCAAAGCCTGCGATGTTGACAGCAGTGACGGAGCAAACACAACCCCAATCGGAGTAATATCTAACCAAGGTTCGCAACAGTCAACTATAGTGCAGGCTGAGACACCAGACTCTGCAATAGCAATCAGCAGTCACTGCAGTCAGAGGCACGGCCCAATCTGGGTGAGATTTCGCACAGAGGGCAGTACTGGAATAATGTGCAGAGCCCAGACGGAGGATCATAGAAACATAGAAAATAGGTGCAGGAGGAGGCCATTCGCCCTTCGAGCCAGCACCGCCATTCATTGTGATCATGGATGATCGTCCCCAATCAATAACCCGTGACTGCCTTCTCCCCATATCCCTTGACTCCACTAGCCACTAGAACTCTATCTAACTCTCTCTTAAATCCATCCAGTGACTTGGCCTCCACTGCCCTCTGTGGCAGGGAATTCCACAAATTCACAACTCTCTGGGTGAAAAAGTTTTTTTCTCACCTCAGTCTTAAATGACCTCCCCTTTATTCAAATTCTGTGGCCCTTGGTTCTGGACTCGCCCAACATTGGGAACATTTTTCCTGCATCTAACTTGTCCGGTCCTTTTATAATTTGATATGTTTTTATAAGATCCCCCCTCAGATCCTGGGACCGGGATCAGTGCAAGCCATCGCCCCAAACTCTGCAACAATGCTGACCACGGCTCACAGCACTGGAATACCGCACAGACACGGAGCGCAGTCTGTGTAACGGTAACTCAGCGCATCAGGGGTGGGTGTGGAGCGCAACCATGAGCTCAAACACTGCAAAATGAAGCAAGGATGGCAACACTGGGGTTCAGAACTGTGAACCCAAACTGTGTAAGCGCAGCGAGGCACTGACCCCAAAGTACAAACCATATAACAATTAAAGCACTGGAATCAGGCCCTCTCGGCCCTTCCAGTCCGTGCCGACCTTTTGTTTTCCCCTAGTCCCATCTACCTGCACTCAGACCATACCCCTCCATTCCCTTCCCGTCCATATACCTATCCCACTTTACTTTTAAATGTTAAAATCGATCCTGCCTCCACTTCTGCTGGAAGCTCATTCCACACAGCCACCACCCTCTGAGTAAAGAAGTTCCCCCCTCACATTACCCCTAACTTCTGTCCCTTAATTTCTCATGTCATGCCCTCTTGTTTGAATCTTCCCTACCCTCAATGGGAAAAGCTTATCCACGTCAACTCTGACTATCCCTTTCATCATTTTAAAGACCTCAATCAAGTCCCCCCTTAATCTTCTGCGCTCCAAAGAATAAACCATATAATAACCATATAACAATTACAGCACGGAAACAGGCCCTCTCAGCCCTTCCAGTCCGTGCCGACCCATTTTGTTTTCCCCTAGTCCCATCTACCTGCACTCAGACCATACCCCTCCATTCCCTTCACGTCCATATACCTATCCACTTTACTTTTAAATGTTAAAATCGATCTTACTTTTAAATGTTAACATCGTAACAACGTTACGATATTCCGTCATCCTCAGTCAAAGAATAGAACGGACCCTAAACTGTACATCACTTGTGGATCTGACCATTCAAGCGTCATAATACAGCTCAAAAACAGGCCCTTTGGGACAACATCCATCATGCCCCATCTATAGTCCCATTTCATTGCGCCTGTGTCCCATATCTCATTAAACCCTTCCTATCCATGTACCCTTCCAATGTCTTTTAAAAGTTGACACAAGAAACTGCAGATGTTGGAATCTTGACCAAAAACCAAAGTGCTGGAGGAACTGCCGCGTTAGCCAGCATCCGTGGAGGAATAGACAGGCGACATTTTGGGTCGACTTCTCAAAAAGGATCCCGGCCCAAAAGTGGCATCTGTCCATTCCCTGCACAGACGCTGCCATGAGAGTGGCTTGTCAAAAGCCTGTTTTAACAATGCCCCTTTATTCTTCCCTTCCTCTCCCAGCGGCCCAGTTAATAGACTGCGAAACACTCCCAAAAGTGGCAGCTTGCCATGGCTGGTCATTGCTGGCAGAGAGAAGAGCCGAGTGTGGGTTTTACTCGAGGGGGATGGCTGCTCCAGAAACTCTAGGGGCCTGGACGAATAATGGACTGAGTTCAAATCCCAGCACGGGGGCTGGGAATTACACATGACATCGGAGGAGGCCATTCAGCCCATCAAGTCTATGAGCTACGATGGCTCAGAATGATCCCATGCATCTACTAATGCTGCAATGCTGACAACTATATTCTGCACTCTGTATCTTCCCCTATTGTACTCCGGTTTGACTTGTATTTATGTATAGGATTATGTGACTTGATTGGAGTGCATGCAAAACAAAGCTTTTCAGAGTACCTCAGTGCATGTGACAATAATAAACCTAAACCTATTTTGTCCATACGTATTCTCCACATATTTGCACAGTTCATTAATCTGGAATTAAAAAGGCATTAACATTCATGATTAATCTATCATTGACCATAAGATTATGGATTACGGTAAAATCTACCTGCTTCACTAATATCCTTCAGGGAGCAAATCTCCTTTGCTACATCAGAACCACTCCTAACAGTGCTGTGAAATGATCTAGTAAACACCACAAAAGGTATCAAATCCCTATATTAAAGCTGGATAAGAAAAAAGGTCACAATGGATAATCGACAACAGGTGCAGGAGTAGGCCAGTCGGCCCCTCAAGCCAGCACTGGCATTGAATATGATCACGGCTGATCATCCACAATCGGTGCCCTTCAGAGGAGAAAACGGATCTTCTGCCTCGGTACTAGATCAGCCTACAGTGGGAACTCCGTGCTCAGTTGTCTGCCCATGCCCTGTGGTCACACCATGCCCTGTAGATCTGTGAAAATGTGGGACTGTGTTACCGTGAACGCGGCCAAGGGTGGAACGGTGACGCAGCGGTAGAGTTGCTGCCTTACAGCGCCAGAGATCCGGGATCGATCCTGACTACGGGTGTTGTGTGTATGGAGTTTGCATGTTCTCCCCGTGACCTGCGTGGGTTTTTCTCCGGGTGCGCCAGCTTCCTCCCACGCTCCAAAGACGTACAGGTTTGTAGGCTAATTGGCTTCAGTAAATTGTCGGTGGTTGGATGTGCATGGACATGCAGAATAAGCAGGCCCGGTAGGCCGAAAGGCCTGTTTCCACACTGCATCTCTAGACTAAACGGAGTCTTCAAGTCAGGTCTACTTTAATACACAAGTGCAGTGAGGTACAGGAACAAAGAAAACCATGCTTGGAGCAACAATACAACCAGATAGATTCAGACAATACACAAAAACATAGATTATACTAAATTGAACATATATTCTACAAGACATTCAAAAGTAAAAATGCTTAACAACCAAGACACAAATTTGAAATATGTCCCATTTGCCTGCACTTGGCCAACATCCCTCTGAGCCTTTTATCTCAATATACCACATAAATGTAATCTAAACATAGTACCTATCTCGACCTCTTCCTCTAGGTTTATTCTATAAACACATTGAACAGTACAGCATGGGAATAGGCCCTCTGGCTCACACTGTCTGTGCCAAACATTATGCCTCAACAAACTTATCTGCCTGTACACGATCCATATGCCCACATTCCCTATCGAAAAGTCTCTTAAACGCCCACTATTGTACCTGCCTCCACCACCATCCCGACAGCAGGTTCCAGGCACCCACCACCCTCTGTGCAAAAACACTTGCCTGCATATTTCCTTCAAACTCTGCCCCTCTCACCATTAAGCCATTCAGGGGAAAAAAGGTCTGACTGTCTATCATATCTATGCCTCACATCATTTTATATACTTTTATCGGTTCTCCCCGCAACCTCCGGCGTTCCTGAGAAAACAATCCAAACCTGTCCAACCTCTCCGTGTGCCCCTTATATAAGGCATAATTCCAGTAAACATCCTCTGCACACTTTCCATAGCCTCTGCATCCTCCCTACTCATCACTTTCCTGGTTGAAAAAAACTTGCCTCTCTTACACCATTGAAATCTATCCCCTCTCACCTTAAATCTATGCCCTCTAGTTTTTGGACACACTTGCCCTGATCAAGCACCACATCGCACCCCAAAATCCTGCCAAAGAATAGAAAACCAGGACCCAAAATATACGAGAAACACACAGGATTTCAGATACATAGTATTTTGTTCGAATGTAATATTTGCTTTCAGTATAGCCTGGTAAAATAGTATTTAATGCATGCCTTACGTCCGGCAGCCTGTCCTGCTGAGTTAACTCTAGCATTTTATGTCTATCTCCGGTATAAATCAGCATCTGCACTGCCTTCCTACACAGCACCTCTCACAGTGTGGGACTGGCGATCCTATGGCCCAGTGTATAAGACAACAGGCGCCTTCATCTGAGAGGCATCACTACCCAGCTGGGTTTTCCGACAATCTGCCAGCTCTCCTGGCGATTCTTTTCCTGATATCGGCATACTGCTGGCTAGAAATACGCAATTACATTTCTAAATCTTTGCCCTATGTTCACTGTCCCTGGACTGCCAAGTCAGGACCCAAGGGAAATGCAAAGTTGGGGGTACTAAAACTGTTCCCGTCATTGCAAAGTTGTTCCCTTTGCCTCAGCCACACGCAGGCTCTGTATATCCATGGCACAGCAGACAGAGTTCAGCAACAGTGTGCTCTCTCGGTGAAGTGGGGTGACTTTAATCTCAGACAGATACCACAGGCAACAATTTCAGTGAAGAATTTCAGTCAGTGCTCATCAAGCACGAGTTCATACACACTTATCGCTCAGCGGGGAACCCACCCAAAGGCTCGACGGTCGGCGGGGCCGGGAGGGAGCTGGAGGAGCAAGGGCTGGTCGGAGGGTGAACCGGGGGACACAAAGATGGCCGGATGAGGAGGGGGACTTTGCTTTTGCTGGAACTGCTCCAGCGCGCGGGTCAACCAGACTTTTGAAACGCCGTCAAAACATGGCGGCGCCAGCACGTGTATTAAATGTAAAAATAATTTCCCAGTGCAGTTGCACTTGTGACAAATAAAGCACCTTTGAACATTTCTCAACCAGAAATGTTCCCTCCAAATATTCCATCTCATCGGTATGTTTCTGTCTGAGCCAACAAACGTGACCCTCACAGGAGGGGGGAGGGGCGAATTCCACCCGTAGAATTTAAACTAATGCTCCAGCACTGTGAGCACTGAGGGAATGCTACACTTCACTGGCAATATGACCATAAAACATTCCTGACTCTCTTGACCATGGAAGGGCATCAGTTGTGAGCATCAACATCAGATGGGAAGTGGTCGGTTGGAGGGAAAATACCGATGAAAGATAACGCTCGAGGCATTAACTTGATGGAATGCATTATGAAACATAGTCATACAGCGTGGAAACAGGCCCTTCAGCCCAATTTGCACATGGCAACCACATGCCCCATCTACTAGTCCCACCTACCTGTGTTTGGCCATAGCCCACTAAATCTATCATATCCATGTACCTGTCTAACTGTTTCTTAAACGTTGAAATAGTACTGGAATTAAATAAATGAATTTGTTCTATATCTTTATCTCATCGTCTATATCTCTCCTTTCCCTTTCCCCTGACTCTCAGTCTGAGGAAGGGTCTCGACCCAAAACGTCATTTATTCCTTTTCTGCAGAGATGCTGCCTGATCTGCTGAGTTGAGTTACTCCAGCTTTTCATAGGTAGACAAGTGCTGGAGAAACTCAGCGGGTGCAGCAGCATCTACGCAGCGAAGGAAATAGGCAACGTTTTTCATATTTTCATATTTTTCATATCTTCATACCAGCTTTTCATACCTATCTTCAGTGTAAACCACCATCTTAAGTAAGTAAGTTTATTGGCCAAGTATTCACATACAAGGAATTTGCCTTGGTGCTCCGTCAAGTCTGCAGAGTTCCTTCCTACAACACCTGCAACCTCTCTCTCCGCACAAAAACACATCCCAAACGTTGAGGGCCCTGGTAGACCAAAGTGAATTTACAGAGTGTGTCTCTGCTTTACGTGTCGAATAGGTCAGGAGGACACATTATTGGCAACAATGCTGAATACAAGATTCAACTGTAAGCTCATTATGCCAGTTTACCCACTAAACAAAAATCAGATACAGTGGGCTGGCTGCATCCTCACATGCCCGACATCACAGCCCTGAAACACACACTGCTCCGAGCTCTGTCATAAAAGGGATTAAAAACAAAACAAAAAAAAAAAAAGGTTTACATGATTTAACAGAGGAAAGATTAAATGGTGTGCCCAAAACGTTTGCAACATCCCCAGTTATCGACTCCCGGGAATCTCTGGCCCATGCGGCACTCACAGAGTGGAGGAATGTTGAGAACCTGACTTTGGTTGTACGGTGGGAAGCTCTGGGTCGAGGGGATTGCGAACTCTCTGTCATTAAACCTACCAAAGTGACCTTGCTGTGGCGGAGTTGATCTGTGGATCGCAAACGGCCCGACACAAGAGTTGTTGTACAAGACGTGGGTGAGGCCGCACTTGTATTCTGTTTTGGCCACCCTGCTGTAGGAAAGATGCCATTGAGCTGGAAAGAGGGCAGAGAAGATTTACCATGATATTGCCAGGGCTAGTCGCCATGAGCAATAGGGAGAGGTTGAGCAGGAAGATGAGGGGTGATCTTATAGAGGTGTATAAATCATAAGGGGAATAGATAGGGTGAATGCACAGTCTTGTTCTCAGAGTAAGGAGAGTCAAGAACGAGAGGGCACAGGTTTAAGATAAGAGGGGAAAGATTTCACAGGAATATGCGCGGCAACGTTTTCCACACAGAGGGTGGTGGGTGTATGGAACGAGCTGCCAGAGGGAGTAGAGGCTGACACAATAACAACATTTTTAGAGATACTTGCAGGTACATGGATAGGAAAAGTTCAGAAGGATATGGGTCCAATGCAGACAATTGGGACTTGCTTAGATGTGGCATCTTGGCCAGCATGAACAAGTTGGGCAGAAGGGCCTGTTAACACAACAAAAGATTCTTCTCCTCTCTAATTCTTACATGACATCCATTCATCGGGAGCACAAAGCGGTGCAAAGAGTTGGCCGGCTCTCCAGCCACCTCTAAGCCCCAAGCACAGACTTCAGATCCCACGGAGGCTTCATTCGCCATTTCAGAAACCGTAAACAGAGTGGAAACAAGTAGTTTGTGTTTCCGAGGGACTGCCGAAGAAG
Source organism: Okamejei kenojei (assembly GCA_035221665.1). Taxonomy (NCBI): domain Eukaryota; kingdom Metazoa; phylum Chordata; class Chondrichthyes; order Rajiformes; family Rajidae; genus Okamejei; species Okamejei kenojei. The sequence continues at coordinate 118,035,583 of CM069134.1, forward strand.
AACGTTGCAGAATAACCCAGTGATTACACAAGCCATCGTGACCAGCTCCACAATGCTCAGCCCCAGTCTCTGTCTCTCCTCCCGTTGTGTGAGAGGCTTTTGGATGGGCACATGGATATGCCGGAATGGAGAGATATGGATCTCTCCCCCAGCAGGCAGTGAAGAAAGCGAATGGCATGTTGGCCTTTTTAAGGAAGAGGAATCGAATATAGAGCCAAAGACGTCCTTCTGCAGTTGTACAGTGACCTAGTGAGACCACACCTGGAGTATTGTGTGCAGTTTTTGGTGTCCCTATTTGGAGAAAAGGGACATTTTTTGCTATTGAGGGTGAGCAGCGTAGGTTCTACAAGGTTAATTCCCGGGATGGCGGGACTGGACATTATTGCTGAGAGAATTGGAGCAGGCTGGGCTTGTACACTTTGGAGTTTAGAAGGATAAGAGGGCGATCTCATTTGAAAACATATAAGATTGTTAAGGGCTTGGACACACTAGAGGCAGGAAACATGTGCCCGATGTTGGGGGAGTCCTGAACAGGGGCCCATAGTTTAGAATAAGGAGTAAGCCATTTAGTACCGGGGAAGGGGTAAAGGAAAACACTTTTCTCACAGAGAGTGGTGAGTCTGTGAAATTCTCTGCCTCAGAGGGCGGTGGAGGCCGGTTCTCTGGATGCTTTCAAGAGAGAGCTAGATAGGGCTCTTAAAAATTGCGGAGTCAGGGGATATGGGGAGAAGGCAGGAACGGGGTACTGATTGGGGATGATCAGCCATGATCACATTGAATGGCGGTGCTGGCTCGAAGGGCCGAATGGCCTACTCCTGCACCTGTTGTCTATTGGATCCTGCATAAACAGGCGGAAATTAAACTTGAAATCCCGCTCAGTACATATATAGCTGAAGGGCCTGTTTCTGTGCTGTTCTGGAAGAAACAAAAAGATGGAGTAACTCAGCGGGTCAGGCAACCACCTGCAGTCACATCACTGGTGGGGAGGGGGAGGGGGGCTGCAGTAAGTAAAAACAAACAGTTTTTGCATGTTGCATGTTTTCAGATTAGAGTAAAGACAAATGATATGGTGTAATAAAAATCAGACTCATGCCTGAACAGAATATTTACACAGAGAACAGATTACTAATGGATGAGAGGTTGTGAAAAAGCGGCATTCACTCTGGAGCGCAGTCAGTTAAACGGTGGATGGATTGTTAAACACGGCCCGTTTGCATTCCACAGAGCAGCTCGGCCACAGCAAGGTCACTTCCTCGAGTGTTAGGACAGAAGGTTTCGCAATCTCCTCGCCACACAACCCGCATCAGAACACCAATCAAAACCCACACCAACTTTAACACTCACGCTTTTTATAGTCACACTTCCCACATCACAGAACGGGTTCTGCAGATCTCAATGAAAGGCTTTTGGAGACTGGATCCCTGTGTTACACATCATGAAAAGCAGAAAATATAAACAGTTGGGGATACAGGCCAGGGACCTGCTGCACAAAAGGTAAGTCCCCCAACACACACACACACACACACACACCACATGACACACAGACACAAACACACAGACACACAACACCACATACACACGCACACGCACACAGGCACACACAGAAGCTGGGGCGAACATGCACACAGACAACGCAATAACAGCTTTTGGATCAAGGAAAAGACCCCCTGATGTGAAATAGAAGTCTAGCCCAGTTGGAGTGCTAAAGGTTTGGGGGAAGGCAATTTGTGAGCACAATTCCACAGCATCGTAAAGCTGATCATAGCCCTTGTCCACAAATTCCAGAGGTGAGGTGCAAGTGATGCCCTTGTCAGAGGAGCCCTGGCGAGACTGAAGTCAATGGGCATAGGGGGAATGTTGCACTTCATGGGCCACATGATGCCAGCCCCAGGGAGCTCCCCGGGGCCGTTGCTAGACCCAATCAGCTTCAGCTGCCTCATCAACGGCCGGTCTCCCATCTCAGGACGCAAGTGAGGATACTTGCAGATGCTTGTGCAGCTAACCCTCCTGTTCAGACTGCCCCGGGAAATGAGGCAGGCCATTTCTGCCATCTTGAGTTTAGTAGGATGAAGGGGGGCCCCAATGAAACTTGCAGACTAGTCAAAGGCCTGGATAGAGTGGAGCGGAGAATGTCTAGGACAAGAGGGTATAACATCGGAATAAAAGGACGTACCTTTAGCAAGGAGATGAGGAGGAATTTAGTCAGACGGTGGTGAATCTGTGGAATTTATTGCCACAGCCGGCTGTGGAAGGCCGGTCACATGGTATTTTTAATGGTTGGTAGATTGACAGATTCTTGATGGTAAGGTGGTCAAGGGGGTTATGGGGCAGAAGAGGAGAATGGGGTTAAGGGAAAAGATTGATCAGCGTGAATAGAATGGGGAGTGTGTAATAGGGGCGGCATAGGGGCAGATAATTCTGCCCCTGCCACTATGAACAAGTGTGTTTGTGTGTGTGTGTGGTGTGTGTGTGTGGTGTATGTGTGTGTGTGTGTGTGTGTGGTTTGTGTGTGTGTGTGTCTGTGGTGTGTGTTGTGTGTGTGTGTGTGTGGTGTTGTGTGTGTAGTGTGTGTGTTGTGTTGTGTGTGTGTGTGTGTTGTGAGTAGGTGTGTGTGTGTGTGTGTGTGTGTGTGTCAGCAACGGGACCATTTTTAGGGGGAAACGGGGCTGGCAAGCTCCCGACTGTCAAAGAGCAACTGGTTCCTTCATTGCCTTCAGAGAAGGGAAGTGTGTATTGGTAAGGCAAAGAATCCTCAAGCAAATCCTTTTGGTTAAGCCGCTGGTAATTGTTTCGGGAAACTTGGAGGGAACAAGAGGAAACCGGAACCTCAGCATATGGGCGGCCGGGGGGTTGGGGGCTGCCTTACGGTGCAGAGACACAGGGTCCAATCCTGACTATGGGTACTATATGTGCAGAGTTTGTACGTAATCCCCGTGACGCGTGGGTTTTCTATCCGGGTGTCACCGGGTTTCCCCCCGCGTCCAAAACTACGTTCAGGTGTATAGCTTAAATCAGGCTTGGTTATCATTGTTAATTGTCCCCTAGCATGTGTTGGATAGGGCTAGCGGGGATATCAATGGTAGGATTTGGACTCGGTGTGACCGAAGGGGCTGCTTTCACGCTGATCTCCAAACTGACTGAACGGGAATGAGCCCACAAGGGCAGGAGCACAGATCCTCACAGGCCAAGGCAAGAGGGCTAAGGTTTTGCAGTGCATCACACTGAGTGCCCTCAAATGCTTGCCCTTGGAGGGAGGCTGATCAGTGACTTCAGGGGAAACGTTTTTTGTGGTTTTTACATCCCCGTCTGCTTCATGGCAGCAAGTCAGGAATCCATATTCAAGGTCCCAAGGTTGCAATCAACTGTAACCCTCTTTGGACCAACACGTTTCAGTTACAGCAAGAAAGCCACTGCCATTTCCTTAGAAGACGATGGAAGTCAGCATTTCCCCAACGACTCCTCCCCCCCCCCCTACCAATTTGTCTACACATGCGCTGTAGAAAAAACATATATAGAAATTGGGGTCGCCCAGACAAGAAGAGTGGCCCAATGTGGACGGGGCCTCCAAGGAGGATCAAGGGGAACCCAGCTCTGGGAGAGGGGGGCGCCTGAGGACCAGAGGGGTCATTGGGGCGTTTTAAGAATTACTTTGTAACTTTGAAGTGTACCCGACCGATATGTGGCGACTCTTTGCTTACCTGGTGTGGTTTGCCAAAACAAGAATCTCACGGCACGGTACATGTGGTCGATCAATCACAGCTCGGTTTGCCGATTGCCCTGCCCAGACCTTCAAGAAACTGCACAAGCCCCACTCATCACCCCCACTCACCTCTCATCCCTAACAACTTCATCTGCACTTCACGCTGCCTCGGGAAAGCTGCCAACATAATAATCAAGGACCACTCACACCCCAGTCATTCCCTCTTCTACCCTCTTCCGTTGGGCAGAAGATATAAAATATAGGAAGCATGTACCACCAGATTAAAGAACGGATTCTTTCTGCTGTTAACAGACGTTTGGACGGACCTCCCGTGTGCCAAGAATGTATTCATCATCTTCCTATCACCTTCAATGCAGACTGTGCACTTTTTTTCATAATGTTGTTCTTCCTGTGTAGGTTGTAACACTATATTCTACACTGTTTTATAGTTGTCTGACTTTTTCACTTCATGTTGGACCGATTTGCCGGATAACAAGCTTAAACAAAGTGTTTCACTGTTCTGGGTACTCAGGGTGTAGTAAAACCAAGACACTGCTCACAACCAGAGTTAACAAGGCAGACAGGATGCAGCTAAACAACAAAACTGGAAATAAAGAAGGCGTTTTGCCTCTTGTGAATCAACAGAGGCAAAAGATGGTTCAGCTTTCCCTGAATCAAGTGTTCACAAACGATTTGTTTAGAGATACACGTGAGTGGCCAAAACAGGCCCTTCGGGCCCACCTGAGTCCGTGCCGGGACTCCAGCGATTCCCCGCACACGAACACTTTCCTAACATACACTAGGGACAATTTACAATTTTACCCTAGCCAATTAGCCTACAAACCTGGAGTCTTTGAAGTGTGGGAGGGGAACACAGTATCACCCAGCGCAAGACCCAAGCGAGTCACGGGAGGAGTGGAGGAGCGTTTTTAAGTACAAACCCATACAGGACAGCACCCGCAGTCAGGATTTGAACCCAGGTTCTGCAGCTTGTAAGGCAGCAACTCTACCGCTGCTGCCACCGTTGACCGGCCTTCGTAGGAAAGCTGATCTTGACAGCCTCTGAATTTAACCACCATGGTCTAGCCAGCTCTGAAGGAATTAAGTTTGCCAGGCAAGAGGGGATTGCCAAAGTGGACTAGGGGACAGGGTCAGCAGGACAAGAGTTACTGGTTATGCTTTTTAGGCCAAGTGGGAGATAAAGAGCATCGTTTATGAGGTGTTTGCATTTCCAGTCCAGTCATGTGGGACGAGGCCCAGAGTATACCCGGCCAATCTCAAGCAAGCGACGAGCACGAGAACAAGACCTAAAACCCACCCAAGTTCGCATTGTACCTGTATATCCACATAATTTTAACTGGGAAACTATGTAAAGGGAAGAAGTGCCAGTTTGCTGTTTCCTCCCTCCCTTATCCCACTGCTGCTCCCTCACCTATTCCACACTTCACCCAGCCTCACATTCACCCGCACTTGACACAGCGAGGCCCTCCAGTCTGAAGAAGGGTCTCAACGCGAATCGTAACCTATTCCTTTTCTCCAGAGATGCTGCCTGACCTGCTGAGTTACTCCAGCTTCTTGTATCTGCCGTGGGATGAAAGGCTTTCTCACGCCCAGCCCAGGAGACAAAGGTACAATTCCTCCCTTGCGAATGAATAAATAGCAGCGTGACAGGCCCGCTCTGTACAGAGGATTGCCACCTTTTCTGTCTCACTGGTCAATAACAAGATGTGTGCTCAGGTGTTGTTCCAGTATTAACTCCTTGGTGTGACTCCAGGGGGAAAGGCTGGCCCTCTTCCTGTTCGGACCGGTGGTCCACAGACCAAAACCAAACCCACGCAGATGCCCCGATCTGGACACACACACACACACAGGTCACCGCTGAACCAGACAATCTGTTTTATTTACCACTGTATATACCTGCTTTCTCTCCATACCCTCCCGGAGTCCTTTCGCTAGCCTAGAGCAAGGGAACATCTAGAAACTCCCTTCTTAAATATATGTGCCAATGAAACTGGCCTCAATACCTCTGTGGCATAGAGAGTTATCTCCAGAGAGTGTAAAAGTGGGCACCTTACCTTGCTGGGGCATGGGAGAGTTTCTGAAGTGTGTGACTCCACTGACTAAGGTTGCTGACCAGTGTCCCATATAGTTACTGGTGTCAAAGTTGGGTTGAGGGGAAGTGATGACATGGCCACTGCCCTCTGTGACAGTGTCTCAGTTTCAGGTGCTGCTCAAGTTAAAACATCTGCTTACATAGCAATGCAATAACCCCAGCATCAGGAGAAGGCAGCAGAGACTTGGTAGAACAATAGACAACTGGGTGGCAGGAGGGAGGAGGCCATTCTGCCCTTCGAGCCTAGCACGGCATTCAATGTGATCATGGTGATCGTCCCCAATCAGTACCCGATGATCTGGCTGATCATCCCCAAATCAGTTCCCCGTTCCATGCCTTCTCCCCTTATCCCTGACTCCGCTATTATTAAGAGCCCGATCTAGCTCTCTCTTGAGGAGGCATCCAGAGAAGAACCAGGCCTCCAGCCCTCTGGAGGAGGAATTTCCACTGACTGTACCACTCTCTGTCGAAGAAAAAAGGGTTTCCTCTTCTCCGCGTCTTAATGGCTTACCTCCTTTATTCTAAAAAACTGTGGGCCCTGGTTCTGGGACATCCCCCGACATCGGGAACGTGTTTCATGCCTCTAGCGTTGTCCAAACATTAACAATCTTATATGTTTCAATGAATCGTACGCCTCTCATCCTTCTAAATCCAGAGTGTACAAGGCCAGACTACTCCATTCTCTCAGCATATGACAGTCCGCCATCCTGGGAATTAACCTTGTAAAACATCTTCGCCTGCACTCACTCAATAGCAAGAATGTCCATTCCTCAATTTAGGGGACCAAAACTGTCACACAATACTCCAGGGTGTGGTCTCACTAGGACTCTGTTGCAGCTGTCAGAAGGACCTCTTTGCTCCTACATTCAACCGCTCTTGCGTTATAAACGGCCACCATGCCATTCGGCTTTAGTTCAGCTGACTTGATTGTAGCTGATGCTTATTTCATTGAATATGAACAAGGAATACTATCTCTCTATG